>MJUU01012074.1:48668-68689 GCA_002080025.1 Modiolus philippinarum | reverse complement strand
ATTGTGTCCATTTAATTACTGTATCAAGCTCTTTACTGTGTCCTCATTCATTTTGAATTACACTTGTTCAAATTTCAGTATTCGACATGCTGCGCTCGGCGTCGCCCTTTATTACAATAGGTTTGAAGATTTCGCCAATATTGTGTCTGTTAAGAAGCCAAACAAGTTACAAACCAGGCTAATGAAGTATTCTATTAATGGATACGTGTGCGAATTAGAAATATTTATGCAAAACAGTTGTTAATAGCACCAGTTTTGTAAGAATTGCACATCTCCTTAGTGTTCATATATATATATAGATTCCATGTTTTACCACTTTGTCAAGTATATTATCAGAGTTTGTCTACTTCTGGTCGAATGGTGATATTTATCCCAAAATTATTCAGGGCATTTTTTTCCAGAATATAGTAACGAATTTGTTGTTTAAATTTAAGAATAACAAAGGAATGTTAACTTAATTTAATTTAGTGCTTTATTTATATTAAGAGGATTGCCAACAGCCCGGAGGCTACTAGTTGCTCTCCTAAAACAACACATATATTCAAGACATGAATATATAAGACAAGACAAGTAAATAGAATGTGTACACACAAAGAGAAAAACAAGGAACTGTATATATATACACACATGTTAGAACATTTATTTACTTTCACACACAAACACACACACACACACTCGCACAGCTTAAATATTAATAGTTAGAACCTTTCACTTAACACTTAACAAAAAATTCAAACACCAAATTGAAGATATCCAAATTTAGGCCAGTCTTTTATAGATTGGGAAAAAATGAGGAAAAATATGTGGCCGTTCTCGACTGCGGGGGTATTATGTGATTTGGTCTTCTCGGGTTATATAGTCAAGTATTATGATTAATAAGAGGATATATATATTGTACATAAGAAGGTCATTTACCTTCTTTTATTTTGTACAAAAATATTAGTCGATTAATTTTTCGGCGAACTTTTAATGGAGGTAGTCCAAGTTCTTGTAATAAGTTAACATTTTTAGTAATCTTAAAAGCACCTGTAATCAGAATTGTGGCTCTTCTTTGAATTTTTTCTAAAATTTCAGTTTCATAAGAGGTACAATTATCATATATAATGTCACCTTAGTTTAGAATAGACCTGACCATAGATTTATATAAAATTTGAATTTGTCTGTATATCAAATGAATGTACTCAAAAGACATACAAATTCTAAAACGGGTTTTAACTTAAACACAGGGAAATCTGGATTTGCATAGATTACAACAAGTACACAATAACCATTTACATGTTTCATATTTAAGCTCACATGGTTTTCTACTACCAGAACTTACACCTGCAATCATGCAGTTTAAGATTGCTTGCCTGAAACATAAAAATATTTCCATTTTGTATATTTTTACATATTGCTTGCATTTCATTAATTGCATGGATGGTTTTGTTGCATACATATATGCCTGTGCTTTTTTACCATCTCTTGCGCCCCGACCAACCTCCTACCAGTACTTAAACACTGATTCACACATGCCCTGCTGAAAAATAATTCTCACATTAGCAACATTTAGCCCTTAACCAAATGTCAATGTACAAATGACAAATCTTATAGCAGAATCGGGTTTCACAAAGTTTTCAAGCAAATGTTTTTGATCAGCAGATGAAAGCCCAGCATGATATATTCCTACCAATCTAATGTCATACTACTTGTCTTGATTTATGAATGCATTTTCTTGCAATTCTCCTAAAATGTATCTGTGCAGCTTGCCATCCCTGTTAACACTTCTTAAAAATGAAAGTGTGAACATGCTTATTTCATAAATACAGCCTGTTACTGAAGAAAGAATATTTCAGTTTCAGAGACAAATATACCGGAGAGAATTTTCTACAATTTGCCCAAAATACAATTATGTGTTTATACAACTATCTTAATATGCATACGATTTTTTTTTCTTTTTCTTTTCATTACACCGAGTGATATTTCTGCACATTTATATGTTTTTTAGTAACCAGGAGTGTCATATTTTAAAGAAATCTAAAAATTACTTGTGCAAGATTTCTGAATTTAGTTGAAAAAATTTAATTAGCATTCAATCGGTCAAAATGAATGTACTTTAATAAAATTCAAATCAACAAACACGAAAAAAACACGCATAAATCTCATATTCTGATAATCAAAACCACCAAACAAACCCGGAATCGTGGACATGACTTTTCCGGCATTCGGTTTTCTTTTAATAGTCACGTGACCATTTTCGTGATTCTCGCTAAATATAAGATGCCGTAATGAAGTAGGCGGGTTCAGTAGATTTTTCAGATTTTTGTGCTTATTATAATCCGACAATATATTCACACTTTAATACATAGGTAAGGTGGAAGGAAAATGTTTTAAGAAACGAATTATAAATGTTTAGAATAATCGAAAAGCGTTAACACCTCGAAACAAAGCAAGGAGGGTTGCGACTTGAGTTAGTTAGCAAAACCGGAAATGTTTTACATTGCGAAATCCATAGCTCTATGGTTTGCCAAATCAGAAAATATGAAAAGGACCTATACAGGTACGGTTCCGCAGATAATTTAAGTAAATAATAAAAAAAATATCAGGGAATGACCACAGCAAAAGGAATTTAAAGTATTTTTTTTTTATCTCATTGATAAAAATGTGTATAAAGTATGTGTATAAAGTATTATAAAATTGTAAGGTTATTTGTTTGAAATATTCTGGGAAGAAATTAGTAAATAAAGGTTTCTATAATATATATAATTGACCAAGAATGATGGCTGTTACGCAATATCCTTTCTTCGAAATTGTTGAAGATTTTTTCAACCAATAAGACCTCCTTTGCCTTTTGTATGCAATTTCTGAAAAAAAATTCCCTCCTTGGGCCTTCAAAGTCTTTCCCAACTCTTCATGAAAGGTGATATAAATTGGTAACCAGGGGTAAGTAATATTTAGTAATTCAGATATTGCATCTTAAAGATACTTGTTCTTTAAACAAATATTTCTGATGTGTCGCCCTCAAAAACATGTGATGTGTCTCTTATCGCTTTACTAAAAAAAGTTAATGATTGTACATGTATAATTAATTTATACTTAAAAAGGCTTTTTACAAAATTATACAATATTACTTTGATATATATATATATATATATATATATATATATATATATATATATATTTCAAACGACTTTGTGAAGATAAAAAGTTTAGTTTGTGTATAATACCCTTTCAAATTCGAATTTTGAAAATTACAATGCAAAAGTGGAAATTTTTGCATTGGAAAAATTGGTGCCGCTGTGTGATTATTCATTTGAAATCCATTTTCATTCAATTTGCAATGATTCCAACATTAGGAACAGAAGCCATCTTTATACCCATTTGAAATCCTTTTTTAGTCAATTTACAAGGATCCAACATTTGCAATATACATACGGCTTAGAGGACATTGCCGACCCTTTGAAAGTAACTGATTACTGCGGACACTGCAGAAATTATAAGCACAGGGATTTACTGATTTCCAAAAAGTTATTTTTCATGTCTTTAATCATGAAACTATTAAAAATTTTGTCGTTTAATTTTCAAATCTTTATATTTCCTTCAGAAATTCGTGTAAAATTAACAAAGATTTGGTCTGTATTGACTCCTAGCCCCAAAGTCTTTGAAATCTTGCTTGACAACCAGAGTTATTTCCCTTGTCATACAAACAGTCATTTTTTTCCCTTACTCCAAAACTCCCCTCATACCATTCTGGACAGACAGGCGTTTTTTGCTGATGATTTTAGCCTACATAATGATTTGAAATGACTGAAACATCAAGGAAATGTGATTTTAATCATCTTTCTGCCACCACATGCAATGGAGAGTTATTACATGTGTTCCAGTGTGACGAAAACGCACGCACAGGTCAACACTTGACATCCGTCAAATCATCCGGGAGTATTCCTGGCAAACCATTCGAACATTATCATTGCCCAGAGTCACTTCTGATTTTATTTCGAGCTTTTTATTTGATGTTAATAAGCTAATTTTTTATATATGTGAGTCCCACCGTGCCTGCTTCGGGTTAAACTGGAGAAGATCAAAAACAAGATGCACATATCCAGGTCATAACCCATTCAGTAAGGCCAAGTCAGACAGAGGTGCATGTCCAACATTATGCAAAGAACTGTTTTTAAAGACCAGAGATATCTTGCCAGTAGGATCTGGTATACAATTAGAATGAGCATTATAATTTAGGACAGAATACTGACATTACTGAGTGAAGGTTTTAAAACCAATAACCAATCTGAGGGATTTCTCACATTTTTTTTTGTAAACAAAATTGCTACATTTCCCAGAAACAGATAACTGGTGGTCTAAAATTATACATGGTGATAAGGTCTGACTAGATGCAATAATGTAATCCTACGCCCCTGCTCTCCCTTGAGAGCAGCAAATATAGGTTTAAAGGAGAGTAGCTAAATTAGGAACTGGGTTAGTCCTATAACATAAGCTTCCGTAGGTTCTCTGCAATTTCGGTTCGGCAATAACAAAAAATGAAAAAATCCGATGAAAACGTTGACAGAGAACGACGTGAACCTACGCAGGCTTATTTTATAGGACTAGGAACTGGGTTACATTGTTTATTTTCATATCTAAGGTCTGACTAGCCAGTATGTAGAGATAGTTTCCTTACAGTGACCATGCAGGCAAAACATAGATTCTGACCCATACATCTATACATGCTTGCAAAGCCATGATAGGGAACTAATGATCAGCCAGCCAAAAATTGAAATTCATAAAAAACAGGGTTACAGGGGGTCTTTTGGTATGATTAAAGAGTTTTTTTTACATTCAGAGGCTAGCATTTTCCCGCGTTTCTAAGCCTCACCTTATATTGTGTTTATGTCAAGTCATTGTACTATTATTGTTTATTTACAATGAACTCTATGGGAAAAGCATATACAAAATTTATATTGGCTTTCATCTGAAGCTAACGCTACTGAACAAACTGTTAGAATGATGTATAGATGTAACAAACATTTAAGATTACCCGACCCAGGTTAGTTATACACACTCAGCCTACTGTGCCTCTGGTTTGGGAAAACAGCCGAAATGACCATGAATAATATAAAAAAAATGAGTTCATAATTAGCTGAAATAGATGACATACAGGGCACATATGTTACATTTGTTATCTTTGTCTGATTTTCAGAAATATGTAAGCAGTGTTCCACTTATCACAGAAAGAACATCTCAAGCCAGCTGAATATTAATTTTGAGACAGAATTAGGTATGAACTATCACTATGAAGCAAGTTAAATTATTTTTTTTAGTCCCCTCTACTTGAGAAGCCGAAGGGGATTATAGATTTATGCTTTGTCCGTCTGTCTGTCCGTCTATCAGTCAGAATATCAAGTTTACCATACTGAAGGTAATCATTTGATATTTGGTACATTGCTTAACCATGGCAAGTTACAGATCCAGTTAGAAATTTTTCCAGGTCCATCAATTTTTGACTGAATACGACCCTTGGGCCTAAAAATTATGTGTAAAATTTTATTTTTTTCACACTTTTTTCTACATGCTTGCAGATAATCATTTAGTATTTGGTACAAGGCTTAACCCATGACAAGTTACAGATCAAGGTTGAATTTTTTATAGGTCAATCAATTTTTGACTGAGTTGTGGCCCTTGGATACCAAAAAGTATTTGTAATCTATAGTTTTCAGCACCTTTCCCGCATGCTTGCAGATAATCATTTGATATTTGGTACAAGGCTTACCCATGACAATTTAGAGATCAATTTTGAATTTTGGAACAGGTCTGTCAATTTTTTTTACCGAATTATGGCCATTTGACTAAAGTTTGATCCAAAGTTGTTTCCTGTTGGTAGGGGATTTGGTATTGCTATGCAATACGACTGCACTTATTCAATTTTAAAGGANAATATCCCGGGACCCTCGGGGTCAGCCTCCGTTTAGGAGGGGTCACACCCCGCAAGCCGGAGATACTGGGTCCTATTTCTATATCCCGGGGTTCCCTCGGGGTCCTCTGTTAGGATGGCTCATACTCCAAGCTCAGAGGATGCTGCGGGCCTATTCTTCAGCCGGGACCGCGCACGGCGGTCCGACCAACGAGGTATTTATTTGGAATGCCTTATGTGACATTTTTTTCTTTATGAACATATTATGCTTTATAGTAAACAAAATAAAAACCATAAAATGTGTCAATATTTATACCATTTTACGTGTGTTATCATTATTTCAGTATTTCTGTGGTACATGAAAAATAATAAGATCTTCATAAATAAGTAAAACGCAGCAACACAAGTGTAAAGACCAGATAATTTCCATCACAAATCATATTGATTTCTGCAGAGAATCGACAATGATTATTGTAAAACTACTTTGAGTTATTTGCTAGTTCTGAGGCCACTTGAATAAAGTGAACAATGTTATTGATCATATCTTTCATGTTGTTATGAATAGTGGCTGTACTTGTGGCTTTATGATATCTCAAAACATATATGGAGGAAATACACTTTAAATGTATGTATAACATTTCAGGTCATTTAACACAGCTACAAAAGATTTTGATGTGTAAACAAGACTGCCAAGAACTATCAAGTCAGGATGAATCAGGTACAGTTATGAACACAGTTGATAAAATCAAAGAATGAGCAAAAAATTGTAAAGCAAGAAGTGTGAAAAACAAGATGATCAGCAAGTATTTACTCGTGCTAATACATACACTGACATTACCGGTATATTTGTATTGCCAAGTGTGAAATACACAAATACACGGATAGTCAAGTTCCCCAACACACTAGCTACAAGCTAATGCTTTAAATGACATTGATTGATTGAATATTGTTTAACGTCTACTCAGAAATATTTCAGCTATATCAAGACGAGAACAAGTTTGTTAATAAATAATCACTTTGGGGTATTGAAAGGGTCATGGGACGGGAAATTCTGACTGCCACTGGAAAAGTAGGGTGAAATCGAAAAGGGCGGAGAATTTAGCCTTGTAGCCGATCACCTACGGACCACTCAAAAAAAGCTTGATACAAGGGTTCTTTAACGTGCAGGAAGCGTGGCATTTCTTCCAACACGTGGACCTGAGTTTACATCCCATCCGAAAGATGGGTTGTGTATTTATTAATCCCGCACAACCACGGAATGGGTCCTATTTCTATATCCCGGGACCCTCGGGGTCAGCCCCCGTTTAGGAGGGGTCACACCCCGCAAGCCGGAGATACTAGGTCCTATTTCTATATTCCGGGGTTCCCTCGGGTTCCACTGTTAGGAAGACTCCTACTCCAAGCTCAGAGGATGCTGCGGGCCTTTTCATAAGCCGGGACCGCGCACGGAAGTAAAATGACATTGAAAGGAGTATACTTGTTAAGGCCACTTTAGGCCTAAAGACTGGAGTATATCTGTGATAGTTTTCAAACTTCATAATGTCTACTCTTAATTGATCATATAATATACAGATAGGAAATAAAGCAAAAACCATTTTAAAACAGGCAAACTTCTGTAATTTTTTAGGTTTTGTAATTTTTGTATAATTACACGCTGCTTTTTCCAAGACTTTCTTCACAATTTTGGTAAACTGAACATGAAAAATAAACATTTGGCAAATTTAAAAAAGAAATAATCAAATTAATAGGTCAACAACCTGTTCTTTGGCAACTTTGAAATATACAAGAACACCGTTTAAAACATGCAAAATAGCATATGGAAAATTTAAATCAAGCAGGTATGCAGAATAAATGTGCGTTTGACAGATTTAACATACTAGTAGGTGATTTTCATTTAAAATTCTAAATACATGTATCAAGTAACAGGTCATTAATTGCTATTCTTAGTTTTGAATTCCTCAATGTTGCTTATAGGTCTGTACATGTTCTTGGCAAAGATTGATAATTTGCAATACATATGTATATATATACAGATTTTTGTTTGTAGAACAAGACAGTATTCCAGAAAAACCATTTATACAGATCAAGAAGAAAGTGATGTTTTCTTGCACAACTGGTAAGCTACCCATATCTTGTCTATTGCCTTTGGCAAAGCGCAAAACATATACAATAATAAAAATATATTTGAATATCTTTGAGTAAAGAGTGAACAACAAACCCTGAAAAAACTGAAAACCAGTTTACAGCAAACACAGTATAAATGTATCAATGTCCCTCTGTCAGTCATATAAGAAAAAAATCTACCCCTTTGAAACTAATGAGACAATTGAAACAAGCGTAGTCATAATATATGTACTATGATAAGATTAATGCGCATACATGCCAGTCGATACTTGTTGTGTCATGCAACCTTGATCTTATTTCATGGTTCAGTGACTTTGTATTTTTTCCAAGTCCAGTCGAGAGCAACTGTTCCAAATAGGTTCAGCAAGTTTACAAAATAAAAAAATATCTCTTAGTACTTTATTCATTCATTTATTAGCTCACCTAACTATTTCAAGGTGAGCTTTTGCCATCACTTTGCGTCTGTCGTTCGTCCGTCCGCCACTGTACCAAACTTTAAATGAATTATCAGTGTGGTATTTAATTTCAAATTTGTTATTTTTATTGTTGAAGGATAAAATTGCCGCAATTGCTATAAATAGAAAATAGGGGTAAATTGCAGTTTTTATATGACCGAAAAAAAAATTTCGGTCGTATTATGGTATGGCGCAGTCGTCCGCGTCGGCGTCTGTGGACACCGTATCTTTGGATCTAGCAAAGGGATCATTACGAAATTTTAACACAAGGTTCGTAGACACATCGGGATCCTGCGTGCTAAATTAAGAATTTATGGCACCGCCCTTTTTAGAATTAGGGGCCAAAAACGGGGAATTTTGAGTCTTTTCGCATATGTAGCAATAGACTTGTTTATTGTTCATCAGATTTTGATGCGGTTTGTTTCATTTCATTGCTTATAAAATTACGTAGCAGACCTCACATTTACCGTTTAGGAGATAAAAGGGGCCCAAAAAGGGGCAAATATCAATTTTTAGCTCACCTGGCCTAAATGGCCATATGAGCTTTTGCCATCACTTGGCGTCCGTCCGTCGCACATTTTGTCTATCTCCTCTGAAACCACTTGACCAATTTTAACCAAACTTTGCATGATTGATGTATGGAAGGACGTTTACTAAGATCGCCCAAATTTTTCTGATCCGTCAAAAAACATGGCCGCCAGGGCCGAACTTAGTTTAACATTGGATCCTATTGGAAAAAACACATTTTGTCTATCTCCTCTGAAACCACTGGACAAATTTTAACCTAACTTTGCAGGAATACATGATTCCTACATCGAAAGATTGCCCACATTTTTTCGATCCGTGAAAAAACATGGCCGCCAGGGCCGAACTTAGTTAAGCATTGGACCCTATGGGAAAACACATTTTCTCCTCTGAAACCACCTGATTAATTTTAACCAAACTTTGTATGAATGGTGTATGGGAGAACCTTTACTAAGATTGCCCAAATTTTTTCGATCCGTCAAAAAACATGGCCGCCAGGGCCAAACTTAGTTTAACATTGGACCCTGTGGAAAAAAACACATTTTGTCTATCTCCTTTGTAACCACTGGACCAATTTTAACCAAACTTTGTAGGAATCATGTATGGAAGGACCTTTACTAAGATTGCCCTTTTTTTTGAGCCATGAAAAAACATGGCCCCCAGGACAGACCTCAGTTTAACATGTAGAACCTTATGTGGAAAACACAATTTGACTTCTTCCTCTGAAACTACTGATGCCAATTGAACCAAACTATACAGGAATGAAAGACCTCTACTAAGTTTGCTAAAATTTTATTGATCCATCAAAAAACATGGCTGCCAAGGTTGAACCTAATTGCATTTTGATCAGGTGAGCGATTCAGGCTCAGCCTCTGAGCGTCTGTTTTTTTTTATTATTTCTTGTCCGATTTCGATGCAGTTTATTTTTAAGTGTCTCCTTATGAAAAATTAACTGAAGACAAATCAGTCAGATTTTTGATAACTTGTTCTCTAAGGGAGATATAAGGGGATGAAAGGGGCCAAAATTGCAAATATGGAATATATGTATTTTTTTTATTTTTCATCGGAATTTTACAGGATTTGTTTGTATGGGTTCCTCTTGATATAAGCTTTCAGTAGTATGTCAATATATTTTGGATAGCTCTTACCGTTTTCATGCTATAAGGGGTCAAAACCACAATTTTTGATATAAATGTATATTACATATTTTTCATCAAATTTTCCTGTAATTTGAATATCTAAGCCAACAAATAACTGTATCCAGCAACTTATTAACTCCAAACTCAATTTGGGTCCAGCAGCTTATGAAGTCCACACTCACTTTTGTGTCAACATTTGCCCAAATGTACACCTTTTTCGGTCGTATCCTGCTACGCTTTGCGGAGCCCAAATTTTAGCAAATAAACTGTAACAGATATCAAAAATCCGATAAAGGGTAAAAAGGAAATACTAAAAACCCATGAAGGAGTTTTTGCCCTTGTTCAAAATTTTTTTTATACAACCGCAAAAAAACTTTTGAGGTCGTAGTATGGTATGGAGCAGTCATCGTCGTCGTCTGTGGACACTTACGATTTTGTTTAATAACTTTTGTTTTACTGTAGGGATCATTATGAAATTTTAACACAAGGTTCCCTGGCACAAAAGGAAGCCTTCTGTAAGGAAATTAGGGCCCCAGCCATTCCAAAATTAGGGACCGAAAAGGGCCAATTTTGTTATTTTCGCATATATGGTTGTAGAATTTTTATTTTTTGTCCGATTTTGATGTGGTTTCTTTTGTTTTGTTGTTTATTATACCCCCACAAACGAAGTTTAGGGGGGTATATAGGAATCACTCAGTCCGTCTGTCTGTGACAAAATTATCGTAACACTTTTCTCAGGAACTACTAATCACAGCCACTTGAAATTTTGTATGTGACTTTAGTATTATGTCCCATACCGCAAGTAGCGATTTAAGGTTTGCAGGACATCTACTTCCTGTTTACCGACTTACTTAAATTTGTCGACATGTTTAGTCAATTGAAGAATTTTCGTAGCACTTTTCTCAGGTACTAATTATCACAGCAACCTGAAATTTTAGATTTGACTTCAGTATGATGTCCCTACCGCAAGTAGAGATTTCAGGTTTGCCGGACATCTACTTCCTGTAATTACTCAATACCGACTTACTCAATTTTTCGACGTAAGGAGTAGGGCCACAATACCTCTAGTTTAATCACGCATCTGTAGTGTGTCGACGGATTTGACGTAGCATTAACCGTTATTTCGCTAAACAGGGTCCAAAAGGGTAAATTTCAGAATTTTTTTTTCTTCAAATTTATGGGCAAATTATTATGTCGACCCAGACGAAAGTCGGGACTACATATTTTATTCTTCCGTTTCTTATTATTATTATTATTCCAGCCAAAAGTTTTCCAGTTTAGTTCTCAGAGATGGCTTTACATAATTCAATGATATTTTGCACAAAGTTGAATCACCATATGAAGATGTACAGGAAGCAAAAAAAAATTCAAAATGGCCGCCATTTCCAAGATGACCGCCATTTTACGTTAGAAAATTGAGTATTCAATATCTCGGAATCCGCCACGCAGATTTTGTACAAATCGTTACTATGATGAGAAGACGGAATTTATGCAAAAAAATCGCGATCGGTTCTCAAAATGGCCGACTTTATTCGGAAAAACTAAACATTGTCCGATTTCAACGAAAATTGATTTCTAGGTAGATTTTGACACTGAGAACAAGATGCAATCATCGAATTGGCTGCCAGGGTCGACATTTGCTATTGCTCGCAATTGCAGGAACTTCTAGTTTCTAAATATTATTTCTTTCTTTGTAAGTCCACCCTCACTTTAAGTCCAGCAATTTATAAAGCCCACACTCACTTTGAGTCAACAGATGCCCAAATGTTGCCCTTCTGCAGTAGTATCCTGCTGAGCTTTGCGGAGCCTTTGATTACATACTACTTTAACTATTTCTAATACTATAGAAGATAGAGGTCAAGTGTAAATTGATATATATTTATGTGTCTTTATTTAAAAAATTTTAGGTTATTCCCAACAAACTTGCAGTCAAGATTGGCTTGAAGCACAAAAAAGTCCAAGAGAGAAACTGAATGATGCTATGTGTATGCTATCTAATAGATTTGAGCCACTAGAAAGTCAGCTAACAACTTCGTGGAATAGTTTAAAATCAAGTACCAAGTCATACTACTCAAAAAAGGCAAATGAATGTATTGGTCTGATTCTAGGGATGATAGCACCTGGTCAGGAATCTTACCTGATTCAAGATATTATAAAAAGGTTGCATTCAAACACAAACACTGATTTGCCTGTTTTGGACACAACAACACAAAGTGTCATTGATGCATATAATAATGTCTCCGATGGTAAAACAAAGACTCAAATTTTGTCTGTAATTGTGAACAAGTACTCCAAAAGTGAACTGCAGAGCTTACTTCCTGGTTTATTAATATTTAAGATAGATTGTGCTAGAAAACATGCTTTAGTTAATGGACCTGGACAAATATTGAATCAACCAAAAATTTATAGAATCAAACTGACGAAGGCAAAAGTAAATCACTTCATTGAATTCATGATGAATCCTTTGTACTCCAGTATTGTTGGATTTGGACAAACTGTATTGAAATTTTCATCGAATCAAAAACTGCAGATTCCTAAAGTCATAAGAACAGTCATACATTCAAGATAAATTAATATATATCTTGACTTCTGCAAAGAAAATGATTTTGAAACATTTAGTAGAGCAACATTATACATGATTCTTCAAGTTTGCCACGCTTCTAAACAGAAGGCACTTCAGGGACTTGACAATACCACAGCTGCAGGAATGAACTCTGTAGATATCTTGTTGAAACTTTGTTCCAAATTACAAACTTTTGGAATGAATAGGTCTGATGTTAAGATACTTACAGACTTATTTCATGCTGTTAATCAGTTTCTCAGATATGAATACAAGACTCATTTGAACAGACTGGATGGATGCATAAATCATTGTACTGTTTATGCATTGAATGATGGCACAAGCAATGACTTTTCTTCCAATTGTGACCATGAGCACACTAAAAACTGCGACAAATGTTCAATGGTGGACACATGTGATGAATTGACAAGTCAGAAATTTAGTGAGTTAGATATACCTTGTACTATTATGGAAGAGATCGATTTTGAAATCGATCTCGTAGAACGTAATCTTCTAGAATGGAAAAAAACACATGTTGCGTACAGTGCATCAAGATACTGCCAGAAGTGACATACTAAGATCATTAACTTCAAAGAAAGCACTCGTGATTATGGACTGGGCAATGAAATTTTTGCCATTTCAATATCGGGAAACGCAGTCAGAATTCTTTGGGAAAAAAGGCTTAAGTTGGCACGTTTCATGCGTCATTACTACAACTTCAGACATTGACAATTTGGATTTACAGTGTTACATCCACATTCTGGAAAATGGAAGCCAAGGATGGTTTTCTGTGGCCAACATATTGGTCAACTTACTACACTGAAAGTTCAAAAACCTGGGATAGAAGAAGTGTATTTGAAAAGTGATAATGCTGCCTGTTATCACTGCACCAACTTATTAGCATTTATTCAGCTCAACAACAAGGACTTTCCCATTTATGTCAGACAATACAACTTCAGTGAGGCACAATCTGGAAAAGATCTATGTGACAGTAAGACAGGGTCGGCTCGTTTGCACATTTATGAATATGCCAACGAAGGCAATAATGTAGTTCGTTGTACAGACATGAAGAATACTATAGAAAGCTATGGTGGCGTTCGTGGTACTCAAGCTTGCATCATATCTCTTGACCAGGAAGATGAACCGAAATCTAAAGTTAAAATCCCTGGAATAAGCATGCTTAATAACTTTTCCTTTCAAGATGATGGAATTCAAGCGAGAAAGGCTTATGAAGTTGGGAAAGGACAGCTGGTTTTAAAGAATCTGAGCGAGCAGAAATTGTAGATTGACAATGTATATAAACTGATGGTAAGTGCTCAACTTATGAAACCAAATTTTACAAACCTTGGTATTACTAGTTAGTTCATCTCAACAAAGTTGAGGGGGACTATTCTAATGCAATGTTTTGTTATCGTTAATTTTGATTGGATGAAATTAACCATCAAATCCACGATCTACCAGGCCATAGCTAAGATTGATCCGCCATCTTGGAAAAGTGAAGTTCATTGAGTAGCAAAAAACAAAAAACAAATAGAGACAACATATTTACTCCCCTTACCTTTTAAAGCATATATTCTCCTATTTTATTCGATTTTGAAGCGTGGAGTCCTTGAAAAAAGTTCTGAAATATGCATTGTGAACATGTTGCTTTCGTGTGACGTAACGTTGTTTATTTGGCAAAGATGTTGATTATATTTCTCGGGCTTTTTTATTTTTCGGATTTTTAACCATAACAAGATGTGTTTTGTGAAACACTTATGACCCCGAGTAGAAGTAAAGAAGAAACATTTAGCAACTTTAAAACAATGAATGTCCACAATGAACTCATTGTGTTCTGTCTATCAGTGTTATCGGTACTTTAATTACACCAGGGATCATCAATACTGGTTCCCCAAAAGTGGAGGAATACTGCCGTTGTTTCATCATTGATATAAATAATACATATATAAATACCTGTAAAACGAAAGTGCATAAACGAAGAAATTTAAAAAATCTTTTTTACAAAAAAAAATCTATAGATATCAAGAAACATTTCGTCATAAATGAGTTAAATTTCTATATATATAAAATAAAACAAAATATAATTTCATTTTTCTGGTGAATTTTACCGGACAGTCACATGCCAGGGTCAAGGTCACAAGGCCAAATATTCTGGTACAAACCGAAAGGTCTCTCCACAAGGAGTACACATGCAAACTATGAAAGCCCTATCACTTATTATTCAAAAGATATGCTCAATGTTAAAGTGTTTATGTAGTTGTTCACAGGCCAAGGTCAAGGTCACAAGGTCAACTTTTCTGCTACCAAATAAAAGGTCTTGCAACAAGGAATGTACATGCAAAATATGAAAGCCATATCACTTACCATTCAAAAGATATACCCAATGTTAAAGTTTATTATTTTTTTTAAAAAAGTTCATCACATATCAAGGTCAAGGTCACGAGGTCCAAAATTTTGGTATCGTTTGAAATGTCTTGCCACAAGGAATACACATGCAAATTATGAGAGCCCTATCATTTACCATTCAAAAGATATACCCAATGTTAAAGTTTTTTGTGGACAAACAGACAAACAAACAGACAGACAGAGCAAAAACTATATGCCCCCCGAAACTTCGTTTCACGGGGGCATAAAAAGACCAAAATTTTTCATTTGAAACTACTTGCATTAGAATAGTATACTGTATTTGAAGAGTTGTCGCCGTCAATCCCGGATTTGACAGACAAAAGTATCCCGTTTTACCGGCTGCGCTACGCGTCTCCAGGTAAAACTACATTTTTGTCTATCATATCCACGATTGACGGCTCCAACTCTTCAAATACAGCATATTGTTATTCCTTAATTGGAGTGCCTCCAGCGTCTGCAGTCCGCGATCGCATTTTAGTGTATATCTCAGTAATTATAAAGGGTAGGATCATCAAAATTTGTATGCAGATGCATCTTTGGGTGACTCACAGCCTCCAAGAAAATTAGGTCACTTTGACCTATATTTTCCGCTTGATTGGCTTAAATTTAAATCCAAGTTCATATATCAATCAGTGTACATGGTATGATCATCTATCCTTGCAATCAGATCTCAGTCATTGTACATGGTAGGATCACCTAACCTGGCTTTTTTACGTAGTAAAAGGTCTGTTAACCTTTGACTTTCAATTCAAATACTACATACTTCCTGTTTACCGCGTTAACCAATGAGGGTTGGGGTATCATTAAGTTGCCCACCAGGAAACAGTACCTCTAGTTCAGTCTTGAAAAGAGAAAAAAACATGAACAAACAAAAAACTATATGTATCCACTCAATGTCCATAACTTGCATGTATGCCATCATTAAAAAATATTTTTCATTGTATTTTTATTCAGGTTTTGGAATCGTTTCCTGATATCAACAGGCAACCTGGGAAGATTTCAAACTGTCTACTCAACGATGATGCGGAAATGACAACAAACACCAGCTTGAATGAAAACTTTGAAACTCTGACAGATACTACCCAGGTTGTATCATCATTACCATATTATTCCTGTCCAGATGATAGTTGTGTCAAGGTTTTCTCTAAGTCTTCAAATCTTGAAAAGCATTTAGCAACCGGAAATCACAGTTACAAGACTACTTTATCTGGGCTTGCAATGGAAGAAAATGTATTTGAAACAAAAAAAGGATGGGCTTTGAAAGGAAAGCGGTCACACATAAGACACTCCGAAAATGTTAAAAATTATTTAAAAAAAGTTTGCATTAATTGTGAGAAAACTGGTGCTCGTCCAGATTATAATGCACTCTCAGAGGAATTGCGAAGGGCAACAGATGAAAGTGGAAAAAAAACTTTTTACAAAAGAGGAATGGCTCAACCCTTTTCAAATAAAAGGATTTATGGCCCAATTAATCTCCAAATCGAAGTCTTCTGTTGAAAATATATGTCCGTCTAAACCAAAAGCCTGCAAATTTGAACTGCAAGACGTCTCAGTGGAGGAGGATGAAAAATTGTCAGAAATAATTGACACATTGGAAGTTAGGAATTTTAATGATGGTGTATCTTTCATGGTTGATGAATTTTTTTTTAGATGTTGACTTGTAGATGCATTATTATGTAAATAAGTTGAGAGAAAACCGAATCACCAGAGAAAACGGATAGTCCAGGGACAAATGTGAGAAAAAAAAAACATGCAAAACTAAAAACAAAATGAACATCACGGACCCCACTAAAATCCGGGAGTGCACAAAGGTGCTCTGGAAGGGTAAGCTGTTCCTGCTTCTTGCAAGACACCCGCCGTGATGATCATAGTCATATCCAGGAAAAGTCAATCCGATACGAGTGGACATTCATCTATGACATAAGGAAAATATCTGTTTGCATTGTGGATACAGACACACAATATTGGTCTACCAACTTGTGATGACGACCGTAGAATTTCTGAATTGATGACTTCAGTTTATGAATAATGAACCCTTGACTGAGCAGTTTTGTTGTCAACAAGCGTTACGTTCTAAGAAATCATTGTAATCATAACAAACTCTAGCTTACCGTATGAGTTGACAGATGTTAACTCCATACGCAGGCATGTAATATGCACTTACACAGAAGCAGCACTTCCATATCTTGTCTTGCTTAGTCTAGAGACCAAAGCGTCTTCTTAATGTTATGTAATGTTGTTTTACATAACCTAGCTATGTGATTTCACAAGATTTAACTTAACAAAAAGCTAGCTTTGCCAAGTTCGTTTTGTCAGTCACACTCTCAGTTTATTTGATGGCAAAAACAGTTTTGTAAAACTTTGAAAAACACAACAACCCATTATTTCATTCAAGATGCATGAAATTTATGAGTTACCATAATTTTTCCTGTTGGTAGCCATGATGTATATATAAATTATAATGCAAACTTTTGTGTCATCATTATTTTTGGAACTGTAAAACACAATTGCAATAGATCTCTCTTCTTTATTATTTTATTCTAAATGACCAGGAACAGTGGCTTAAAAATGCTGTCTTTAATGCCGAAATTGATTTCAACTTGCATTTTGTAGTTTCAAATTTGATTGTGAGGTAAAAGTACTTATTATCATTGTTATAACATAAGTTACTCGCAGTTTGAAATTTGAACATCTTTTTTTTCATTTTCAATGATTTCAACGAAAAATATAACTATTAAAAATATGTATTTTTGTGTCTATCACTCATTGTATAAATATAAAGTCCATTATCCAGAACATTTGCAGTTATTTTGGCCATAATTGCAAAATTCAGAAAATAAAAAAAAATCTATTTATTAAAAAAGAAATAAAATTTTTCATATCTTAACTCACAAATGGATAAAATATGATTTTTCATGTTATCATTATTTTTAGAACACTGTAAAACACATTATGTTGCATTAAATGCAATGTTTCTCTTTCTATTATTTCTCTTTGTGATTTTATCACTTTTTTCATGTCTTTGACCCAAATTTGACCTAAAAAAGCAAAATTGCATTTACTTTTGTGAGTTTGAATTATGTATGCATTTATGTTTTAAAATATTCATCATTATCATTGGTCAAGAAATAAAATTGAATTTGTGAATTTGTTCAGTATTCCTCCACTTTAGCCATTACTTTGCATCTGTCAATTTGTCTATCCGTTCTTTATCTGTCGATAAACTTTACATTTTGACTATATCCCCTGAAACTGTTGGAGCAAATTGAACCATACTTTAAAAAAAAAAACAGTATTATGGAAGTTTCTCTAGTTCGATTGCCGATTTGGCCTTTGATCAATGGTCAAGGTCATATACAGGTCATGATTGCACACAACACAACGTTCAATAATGATACATGCCTCTGTGTATACTAGACAAGATTCTATGATAATGAACTATAATTTTTACTTCGGGTCAAAAGTCAAGCTCATATTGCACGGGACACATTGTCTAATATAGGAAAAAACATGTCAAAGAACAAATAAGTTATGGACTGTACAAGAATCTTTGGTATAAGCTTATAATTTGACCTTTAGGTCATAGGTCAAGGTCATATAGAGATCAGGAATGCACATAACACATCATCTGATGATAATGTACAAAATATGATATGCCTTTGTCGAAGAACATGCATGTAGAATTTTTGAAGTTATGGACCAGTTACAAATATGTTGTATTAACCTGTTAACTTGGGGTCAAAGGTCAAAGCTGTAAAGAGGTCATGAATGCACATAACACATCGTGTAATAAAAATTCATCCAAGTGTTAATTATGACGTGCCTATGTCTTAGCACAGGTTAGTTATGGACTCGGCATAAATCACCTAAGACAATTCCTGTGTACCCCCCCCCCTTTTCCATACACATTAGCTAGGGGTATAAAACATTGAATGATAAAACAGATAATTACTTATGATAAACAAGTGATACTAATCAGGAAAGGTGGAAGCAGTCCCTTTTTTAGGTTTGCTCGTTATACTAGGATAGTTTTCAATAATTTTGAAAATGGTGAAAATATTAATCCTAGACCCCCCCTGTTTTCTAACAAGACTGAATTTGCCAACGATAATTTTTTTTATATTTTGTTGATGTTACTATTAACTTAATAAAAATTTAATAGAAGTTTATTTGCAAGACCCTTAGCCTTCTCTGGAAGTATTTGAAAGATGGTCATATTTGTAAATTCTGGAAAAGTGTCAAAGTCCATGATTTTGTGACCTTTCTGCACTAAAGTGCAAACCCCATATTGGAAAACAAACATTAATTTTATTAGTAGATTAGTAGTACTTTTCAATACATCATTCAATTCAACTTTGTAAATTACGAGTCGGGCTGGAAAAAAATAGTTAAATATGGCTAAAATTACTTATTTTCACTCGTATTTACGCCAGAAAATCTATTTTTAGCAAAAATTACATTTTAATAAAATCCACTTGGCTCACAGCCAAAATTTTTATCCTGTGGATGTCTTTTCAAACACTTATCATGTGGTAAAAATTTTAAAGCTGTCACAAAAAGTTGCTTCCTGACTCATCTGCATGGTTTTTTCTGAGACAGCCTCTTATAATTGAAAAGTTAGAGTCAAATATTATTATTTTTATGACGCTAACTATATTCCATATATCTGTAAGAATGAACGAGTTTTCTCCCATCTTTAACGTTGCAAATGACGTAACAAAGCTTGCTGTTGCTAAGTGAACATTCAGTGGACAACATTTGAGGGGCCGATGGGTTTATTTCGTTCTCCGTGGTCGGGGATTTCAATTCCCCGTGATTAGTTTTCCATTTCATGAATTTGTCGTGAATCGTTATTAGAACATTGTTTGATCCGTGATTGACAAAATGAATTTCCGTGAACTGTGATTGGTCCGAATAATTTTTTC
>MJUU01012074.1:0-42089 GCA_002080025.1 Modiolus philippinarum | reverse complement strand
AAAAGACATTTGCAGACTTAACGAAGTTGATAAAGGAGCACAGAAATCCAGAACCGTCCGAAAGTATCCAGAGATTCAAGTTCAACAGTAGAAATAGGCACAGTGAGGAATCCGTACGTTCGTATGTAGCGGAACTGAGAAGTGTGGCAGAACATTGTAATTATGGAGACACTTTAAACGCAATGCTGAGAGATCGTCTAGTTGTTGGAATTAACAATGATCGTATACAGAGGCGACTTTTGGCCGAACCGAAACTTGATTTTACAAAAGCATTAGACATTGCAACAGCAATGGAAACCGCAGCAAAGAATGCACAGGATATTCAAGCTAGTGGTGGATTACCGCAAAAAGCAATACATAAAGTAACAAAACATCAATCCGGAGGACATTTCAAACAAAGTTCTACTGGGAAAAAGGATGATTGTTATCGTTGTGGTGGTAATCACAAGGCGTATGAATGTAAATTCAAGGATGCAAAATGTCACGCTTGTAAGAAGAAAGGTCACATCGCAAAGAAATGCAGGAATAAGCAGGACAATGACACTAAGAAATTTTCAAAGAACAGTAGTTTTAATAAGAAAACTCATTATGTTGAAGCTGAAAGTTATAGTGAAGATGAACTGTATTCAGTGTATGCTATTGGGAAAGATAAAACCGATCCGTATAAAGTGAATGTGAATGTCAACGGGACAGAAATAGAAATGGATATAGATACAGGAGCATCAGTGAGTTTTCAATGACGTAACATACAAAAAGGTGAAACAAAAGGCTGAATTGACACCGGTCAAAGGACAATTACGTACTTACTTAGGACAACCGTTACCAGTATTAGGGAAAACGGAAGTAACCGTACAATTACAAGATGAGGAACCGATGAAATTGCCAGTTACCGTTGTTGCGCATAAAGGACCGAACTTGTTAGGCCGAGATTGGTTGGCTAAATTAAAACTAGACTGGAAGCAAATATGTATGGTGTCAGGAAATAAAACCTTGAAGGATAATATTAGAGGATAATAAAGAAGTCTTCAGAGATGATTTGGGATGTATATCGTCAGTTAAAGCGAAAATATATGTGGATGAAAATGCAGTGCCGAAATATTTCAAGGCGAGACCGTTACCGTATGCATTAAAAGAAAAGGTAGAAAAAGAACTTGAGCGTTTACAAAAAGATGGACAGCTAGAACCCGTCGAATTTTCAGAGTGGGCAGCACCAATTGTTCGGTAGTTAAGGAGTCAGGAGATATTAGAATCTGTGGTGATTATAAAGTGACGGTTGATGCCGTATCTAAGTTGGACAATTATCCGATACCAAAGACTGAGGACTTATATGCAGCACTAGCAGGAGGTCAAGAGTTCACAAAACTTGATCTGAATCAGGCTTATCAACAAATTCAGTTAGAAGATGACAGTAAAAAGTATGTAACAATTAATACACATAAGGGGTTGTTTAGATACAACAGATTGCCATACGGAGTATCGTCAAGTCCTGGCATTTTTCAAAGAACACTAGAAAACGTTGTTCAAGGAATTCCGAATGTTTTAGTGAGAGTAGATGATATATTGATAACCGGGAAGACTAGAGACGATCATCTGACAACATTGTCAATTTGTTCTTGAAAGATTCAAGAAATTTGGAATTAGGCTCAGAAAACGCAAATGTACATTTCTTCCACAGGAAGTAGTGTATCTTGGTTTTAAAATAACCAAAGATGGAATTCACCCAGTCGAAAGCAAAGTGGAAGCTATAGATAAAGCACCGAGACCGACAAATGTGTCCGAATTGAAAGCGTTTCTAGGTATGTTAGCCTATTATAACAGATTTCTGAAAAACATGTCAACACTGTTACATCCGTTAAACTCATACTTGCAAAGTAAAGTGAAGTGGAAATGGGGTGATGAACAGGAAAAGGCTTTTCTCGAGTCAAAGGAAAAGTTGAAATCAGCAGAAGTTTTGATACATTTCGATCCTACGAAAGACATACTGTTATCATGTGATGCGTCTGCGTATGGAGTAGCAGCAATTTTATCACGGAAGCGACAGGCCTATTGCATTTGCGTCAAGAACACTTACATCAGCTGAACAGAATTATTCCGTACTTGAGAAGGAAAGTCTAGCCATTATCTTTGGTGTGCGTAAATTTCACCAGTATTTGTATGGGAACTTATTCACCATTATAACCGATCATAAACCGCTAGTGGGACTTTATAAAGAAGATAAGTTAATTCCGGGTATGGCCGCATCACGAATACAGCGATGGGCATTGACATTATCTGGATATAATTACAAGATTGTGTACAGGGAAGGCCGTGATAACAATGCCGATTCATTGAGTAGACTACCAATTACAGAGAATACGACAATCAAAACAAACATTCACGTCTTCACGGATTTGACTCAACCCCGGATTGACTCACTAATAGTGTGACGGGTGCCGCTAGCGGAGCAGGACATGCTTACCCTTCCGGAGCACCTGATGTCACTCCCGGTTTTCATGGGAGTTCACACTATGAGTGCCTTAGTTCTGAATGTTATCTTTTTATTTCCGTGCATTGTAGCTGTCTCACGTCCTTGTTTTGTCTTTGTTTTTATCTGTTACCGTTTCTGCCATGTCTTTGGACTTCGAGTTTTGTAGTCATCGCTTCCCTTGTTCCTTCGGTTTTCTACTGCCGTTGTTCCAGCAGATACGATAATGACAATTGAACACTTGGAAGAAAACACACCTGTTACTTCTAAACAGATTCAAAAATATAGTCTTATCTGAAGTGTTACGTTATGTACTGCATGGATGGCCTGGAGAATGTACGAGTGACGAACTTAAACCATATCATAGTCGTAAAAATGAAATTAGTTCACAAGATGGAATACTTCTATGGGGTGGTCGAGTGATAATACCACCAGCAGCACGAGATATCATGTTAACCTAGTTGCATGAAGGACATCCTGGAATTACAAGAATGAAACGACTTGCACGGAGTTATGTGTGGTGGCCTGGACTAGACAATGAATTAGAAAAGAAAGTTCAACAATGTATTAGTTGTCAGGAAAATCGTCATTTACCTGCCGATGCACCACTTCATCCTTGGGAGTATCCGAGCAAACCATGGTCTCGACTGCACTTAGATTTTGCAGGGCCTTTTATGGCACATACATTTCTGATTATAGTAGATGCCTATTCAAAGTGGATGGATGTACACATGATGAATAGCAAGTCAACAACAAATACAATAGCTAAACTCAGGAGTACGTTTGCGACGCATGGTTTACCAGATGTAGTTAATTCGGACAATGGAGGTAGTTTTACTAGTACAGAGTTTGCGAATTATACGCAAGTAAATGGTATCCGACACCGTACTACATCACCGTGGTATCCATCGTCAAATGGATGTGCTGAACGAGCAGTTCAAATATTTAAGGAAAGTATGAAGAAAATGAAGCATGGTACAGTTGAGGAGAAATTACAAAATTTTTATTCCATTACAGGATTACTCCACAAGGTACAACACTTTTACCACCATGTCAGTTATTGATGAACAGACAATTAAGATCAAGATTGGATTTAATATTTCCGAACATAGAAGACCGAGTTCATGATAAACAGTGTAAGCAAAAATTCTGTCATGACCAAACTGCGAAAGAGCGATTATTCCAAGTTGGAGACAATGTATTCATTCGAAACTTTGCACAGAACTCCAAAACAAAATGGATTGGTGGGAAAATTATCAACAAAACTGGACCCGTATCTTACAAAATCGAACTCACAAATTGAACATTAGTACGGAGACACATCAATCACATCAGGAAATGTTATTTGGAGAAAATTGACAGTGAAATCGATAACGAATATGAAATGGACATTCAAATTCCGATCAGAGATGAAAATGAGAACCAACGACAAATTGAAACTCAACCGATATTGAAATCGAAGGACAATCCAATCAGACAATTGCCGAAACGCAACCGTAGAGAACCAGCTTACCTAAAGGATTATGTTCGTAAGTGATTTGTGGGTAACTTGTGAACTTGAGGCATAATAATCCTCTGGTTACCCAGAAGTATTCGTTATACTTCATTTGTTTTATAGTTTTCAAAATATAGTGGAATTATTAATCATTTAGTTTTAGTGAATCATAAAACAAAAAGTGCGAACTTTAATATTTTCATATTTTCAATTTTTCTGATAGGACAATTATAAATAGTCAGTGCTGGTGAACTGTTATATAAAAGACATGACATTGATAGATGTTTCATTTAATATTTGAAAAGACTGTAACGATAAAATTTGTCATCACGTATTTAATAGAAAACTAAGGGTGGAGGTATAGTAATCTCGTAATATAAAAATATTATCAATTTAACTGTTTTGACATTCTGCTGTACCAGCACTTCCTTTCACATAGTAGTCAATTATACATTGTTATCTCAGTTAAGGTTAAATGTTAAATTCTTTCGATGTTGTACTTAAAATCATCATTCTGATAGTGCACTTGTAAACTGTTGTTTAGTTTTATATAT
Organism: Modiolus philippinarum; assembly: GCA_002080025.1. Classification (NCBI taxonomy): domain Eukaryota; kingdom Metazoa; phylum Mollusca; class Bivalvia; order Mytilida; family Modiolidae; genus Modiolus; species Modiolus philippinarum. Next base: position 37,576 of record MJUU01012074.1, on the reverse strand, counting down.
GTAAAGTTATTACAGATAGAAGTGAAGTTTAAATTACAAAAATGTTCAGCATAGTAAGATCCACATTTCCTGCAAGTTTGAAGAAAATCTGACGACCCACATAGGAGTAATGGCCCCTTTTTCTTTGAATTTTCACGATTTTTTAACATTTTTACTTTTATTTAAAAAACTGTTTGAGATGGAGGTTAAATGTGCATTACAAAAGTGTTGAGCATTTCCAGGACTAAAATTTCTACATATGTCCAGCAGATTAGCACCTCATCCAAAATGGCTGCCACTAGGGAGCATATAGGACCCTATGGGAAATGCATTCAAAGATCTTCTGCTCTGAAACCACTGAGCCAATGTTGACCAGATTTTGTCACAATAGTCATCAGGTGGTCCCCTTTAAAGTTTGTGATTTTCGTGGTTGTACCTCATCCAAGATGGCCACCAGCGGGGAACATAGTATACAGTTATTTAATGGGTATGCAGGCAACAGACAATAATATTTGTCCCGAGGTACTGGGAACCATCAAAGTGTTCTATTGCCCGAGGCAAACGGCCGAGGGCAATATAACACCTTTGTGGTTCCCTGTACCATCGTGAATGTTATTTTTGTCATACATCTATTAATGACTGGGACAGAGTATAAGAAGTTGCAGATTCCTTTAGAAAGTTCAAATGTAAGACACAAGACTTCACAGGGCAATAGACCTCATCGGTCAATAGACTTCATCGGTCAATAGACTCCATCGGTCAATAGACTTCACCGGGCAATAGACCTCATCGGGCAATAGACACCAAGGGATATGAAAATACAAAATTATAGACGAAAATACTTTATACTTAACAGAACGTAAAAAATATATGAATAAGGTAATAATTTAACATAAGGACCCTATGGGAAATACATTCAAAGGTCTTTTCTCCTGAAACCACTATAAGCCAATAGGAACCAAACTTGGATACAATTGTCCTTGGCTGGTCCCCTTTAAAGTTTGTGATTTTTATGTTCGTACCTCATCCAAGATGGTCGTCCGCACAGGACATAGGTTAACATAGGACCCTGTTGGAAATGCATTCAAAGATCTTCTCTGAAACTACTGAGCCAATTGGAACCAAACTTGATCACAATAGTCTTCAGGTGGTCCCCTTGAAAGTTTGTGATTTTTATGTTCATACTTCATTGAAGGTGGCCCGGCACCTGGATCGGTTTTCAGGGGCTCCGGCTAGAGCTGCCGGGCGCGTCCCCAGTTGGTGGATAGGGGAATGCCCTGTCTATGCGGGGTAGTCAGGTTATAATACGGAAAGCCTGACCGCGAACCATTGTAGCCAAACTGTATGGAGAAACGCCACGCTCCATGAAGTATCAAGACCCCTTCTATATTTCTCTAAAGAGAGCAGACGCACTGGGTGTCGTATGGAAGGCTAAATTTCCTGCCCCTACCCATTTCTCCCCTTTTCCAGTGGCAATCAAAAGTCGTTATCCCGGTTTTCCCTTCCACCTTTATTTCTTTCTTCTTTTACTTACAATTTTTTTAATTGATTAACTTGTTCTCGTCCTGATATAGCTGAAATATTGCTCATTGGACGTTAAACTCTAACTAATCAATCAATCAATCAATCATTGAAGGTGGCTGCCAGCAAAGGACATAGTTTAACATAGGGACCATATGGGAAATGCATCCAAAGTTTTTCTCCACTGAAACTACCAAGCCAAATTCAACCAAACTTGGTCACAATAGTCCTTGTCTTGTCCCCTTCAAAGTTTGTGATTTTGACGTTCGTACCTCATCCAAGATGGCCGCCAGCGTGGAACATAGTATAGGGGAACATAATATAGGGAAACTGGGAAATGCATTCACATGTCTTCTCCTCTGAACCTACTGAGCCAATTGGAACCAAGTTTGGTTACGATTGTCTTTGGGTGTTCCCTTTCAAAGTTTGTAATTTTTATGTTTGTAACTCATCCAAGATTGAAAATGTAACATCTGGTTAACTGATTTAGTATGAATGAGTGGTCTCTTCGTGACAATGAATAAAACCAGTCACCAGGTGAGCGATGCAGGCTCATGTGAGCCTCTAGTTTGGAAAATCGTCGCACCCTATAATTTCTCCTTATTTGGATTAACTTCGTGATCCGTGATTTTTTTCGTTCACATTCTAAATGCCCATTGTTGAATTTGAAATAAAAATCGTAATTCGTATTTGAATTGGAATGTTCAGTTATTAGGTACGGAAATACCAGGAAAGATAACTCCAGATTTCTGTAAAAAAGTGTTCCGGAATTCACGCGGGAAGGGTAGGCTCAGGTTACGGGGTTTTACTGAATGAATAAGATCAGATAAGTTCCGAACGGCCTTAATTATTATTCATGAGATAATGCTGAATATGTATATATGTAGTTTCCTAAAATAGAGGTGTAATTAGGGAGAAAAAAGTTTACCGAAACCTTTCAATCGCACTTTAAAAATACTTACCATGAATATACAGTTAAAAGACTATTTTCTTAAAAAAATATAATATTTTTTAAAGTATTCGAGATTAAAATAAAGAAGAATCATGCCCGTATCAACAATGAATTTATATTTCTCTTTGGCGAATAATTGATATTCTTATGAGTTACCGTTCCTTGGAGCGCGTAATATCAAAAATCGTACCGGATTACATCCGGAACACACGTTACCCGCCATTATAAAATTTGACCGGAAATTGGATTCCTCTCCGTTGGTAGATTTGATATTAGTTTTGTTTTGTTACAAAATGGGATATTTGGGATTTGGCTTTTAAGGAAGGTTTTAGGATAATTATAAGGTCAAGATGAGGAGTTTATTCACCAATTTCGTATGTATTGATAATACTTTTTGTGTTTATACATAGTTATCTCATAGAAAATGTATAATCTAATGTGAATTTATTCAATTGCATACTTCAAAATCGGAAACAGTTTTCCGATTTGATTATCGTTCTTGAACTCAGAAAAAACAGGATCTATCAGATATCTGCAAACATATTGTCAAAACTATACAATAAAAAATGTTTAAATTATTGATTTGGTTAAGGAAAAAATCAAGAAGTACGAATATTTATTGATTACAAATATCAATTTCCATCCCTACAGTTATATTTTGAAACACCCACCCTCCCACCTCTTTTTGTAATTTATTTTGTAAACATTACATGAAGTCATTGGGTTCGTAATGTGGTGGACCTTTTTGTGTTAAAAATATTAATTTATTCATATTTAATTATTTATTTATATATATGTTACAGTACAAATTGGAATCCAGTAGGATCCGGAATCCTCCTAGTACAAATTGGAATTCTAATTTCTACCGGGACAAATTAGAATTCCGATTTGTACTGGATTTAATTCAGTACAAATTGGAATTCCAATTTGTACTGAATTAAATCAAGTACAAACCAGAATTCTAATTTGTCCCAGTAGAAATTAGAATTCCAATTTGTACTAGGAGGATTCTGGATCCTACTGGATTCCAATTTGTACTGTAACATATATTTATTATTATTATTATTAATATAACTTATTACATGTTCACATAATAGATAACTGATAATCAACTTGATAGTCTTTCTTCTTCCGGTTTCTGGCCACATTCAACTCTATGAATAGACTGCCAGTGCGCATGCTTTCCCCCTCCCATCTTTTATGTAACGCTTAGTCTTGCTAATTCAATAATTTTAATGGATACTGACGTCCAGCTTTCCTATTCGGAATATAAAATACACTGAACGTCAAAATTATTTTACCTATATAACGCAATCTACAGCGGTCTTGTTTTTCCCATTAAGTAAGTGGTTACACACGGTTACATTGGAAACAAAACGCCTACCTTGACGTTAATGTATAATAGGGAAGCCAGTTTACAATGGTTACACGCATCGAGAAACCAGGTTATTTGCATGGGGAATCACAGTTACAATGGCCGAAATAGTTAAATTGCAATCCTGAATGGTGAATAAAAGGATATGGAGTAAATGCACATGAGACAAAGTCTCTACAAATACATGGTAAAAACAAGCAAAGGAATAACGCTTTTATTGTTGTTCTTCATCTTGAAGTCACCATGAGGCCTTCAACAGTGAGCTTTGCTCATACCTCATAGTAAGTTCAAGACGGCCCCTAGCACCGGTTTAAGGGTAGGAGGAGATAACTCTGTTTTTCACTTTTTTATGACTTACTCAAATAAATAGAATCATTACAATAGGTATTATCAAAATTGTAAAATTGTAAAAATTTTTCCACACAGCAAATAAGTATTAATTTTGTCATGAAAACAAATACCCAACTTCCAGTTATTAATAATGAGTGAATTTTACTCTGCATTTTTGCAATGCTGTCCAAAGATAATGAAAATATGTAAAAGTCGGATTTCTTCCAAGGGAGGTAATTTATAGCACAGATTCGGCAATTTTATTGGTTTTTACCAACTTTATTCTAAATTAAGAAATAATGGGACGGTGGAATTTTCTAAAATTTTGATATATCTTACATATACTAGTATTCTTTCTATTCTCAGTTTTTGGTGAATATTAAACGACAGAATTTTTTACAAGAAGTGTTTAATAGTGATTAAAATAAAGTAAAAATTTCAGACTATATTATTCTGAACACCCATGTATTTCAGTTCAAACTACTTAAATTTACTATCATTATTTATGCTTACTTTCACACATGTCTAAACTAAAGAATTTTGCATTTGAAATAATTTTAAATCAATACAAATTTAATTAGAGCCAATTTAATACATCACAATCAAGTCCTGAATGGACCAAATAATATGAGGAAACAGGGTTTCTTTGATGACCACTAGACATAAAACGGGACGATAAAAATTGTTGAAAATCAACATGAACATGCGTAGTTTTAATGCTGAAAATCTTAAGAAAATTAAACGAGTGAAAAATTTTAGGCCTACCCAGGTCTACCCCCTTAAGCGGAATTATTTGCTAATTGTCGAGCAACGCTACATCCATGTCTTTCTTGAGTATGTTTTGGTATGGGCTCTGAAGTCGACCATTATTCTTGAGGAATACTTGATTCCTAATAACCTCTGCAGATTCCAGTTTAGGGATACATTTCCTACTAAGAGATAAGACCTTGCTCTGAAACAAGTTTTAATATATAAGACATCTTTACATGGCAAATTTGGTATGTAGGTTAAGGGGGTGAACTCATGGTGAACCCATGGATAAATAACATAAAAAAAACTACAAAATTATTTTGAATATAGATTGTATTCCATTCTAACTTTTTCATACATGTATTCATGATTAAACTTCAGGAAAAGACGTTCCCGCTGCCACAGAGGCCTCAGCCAGCACCAAAGCCTCATCCAAAAAACGCCCTCAAAAGACCATGGATTACGTTCCCGCTGCCAGAGGCCTCAGCCAGCACCAAAGCCTCCACGGAAAAATGCCCTCAAAAGACCATGGACGCAGAAACAAGCAAAGGAATAACGCTTTTATTGCTTTTGAAGCCTTTATTCTTACAAAAGTGTTTGAATCGCTACCTTTAAAAAAATTACTTAAGTGGTGTAAATCAATGATGATCAGTGTATTGGCTGGTGATTTCATTCAACTTTAATTATTGGACCAAATTACATTGCATGTTATATATGCTGTAAAATGATTTTATAGTATAAAAGACTGGCCCTTTCCCAACCAGTTATTTTTAATAAGTTTGTAGCTATTAAAGTTCAGAAGGTAGAGATATATGGGAAATTATTATATTTTATTTGATAACATTGTTTTTGCAAAAATTGTCTTTTTACTTCAGAAAATTAAAAAAAATAACCCTTTTTCTAGAAAGGACTGAAATCAATAAACTTGTTTGGAGTCGGGAGTATTTACATTGATATCTAAAAGAAAGGCAAACAAACTGGATTTCAATTCAGGCCTGAAATGCTGTTTCTTTTATAATTCAAAGACTTTACAAGTGACATCAAAGTCAGTTGAAACATACCTGAACTTTAGTGTTCATAGTTCTCAGTGTTCATGTTTTGGAAAAGTGTGGCGCAGGAGAAATATCCTGTCGTCTGCTATCCTGTCTGCTTCTTTAATGGCATCTTTTGAGAGTGTCCCTAGCGGCAATGTTTTTGTTGTTTCACTGGCAATGTTGTCATTCAAATGTTTCTGAACATTGGCAAGTGGTTGGTCATCATCGCTTTCTTTGGGCCAAATGCTTTGAAATCGCCCAAAAAACTTTTCTGACAGTCTTGTTTTCTTGTTGCATCCTTCCTTGGCAGTCAGGATGTCCAAAAATCTGCGATTGTATGCATTCCATCAGGTTGCATTTGCTCAATTCGGTTACAATAGGGCAGTTTCGCAAAGGCATAACTTCCGTTCAATCCTGACTCTTTTGACATGCTGACTTTGGTTGATTGATTGATTAGTTAGAGTTTAACGTCCAATGAGCAATATTTCAGCTATATCAGGACGAGAACAAGTTAATCAATTCAAAACAAATTGTATGTAAAAGAAGAAAGAAATAAAGGTGGAAGGGACAACCGGGGCAACGACTTTTGATTGCCACTGGAAAAGGGGAGAAATGGGTAGGGGCAGGAAATTTAGCCTTCTATACGACACCCAGTGCGTCTGCTCTCTTTAGAGAAATATAGAAGGGGTCTTTATACTGCATGGAGCGTGGCGTTTCTCCACACAGTTTGGCTACAATGGTTCGCGGTCAGGCTTTCCGTATTATGACCTGACTACCCCGCAAAGACAGGGCATTCCCCTATCCACCACCTGGGGACGCGCCCGGCAGCTCTGTAGCCAAAGCCCCTGAAAACCTATTCAGGTGCCGGGTGCTGACTTTGGCATGTTATCGTACCTCACCCTTAGTATCTTCTCGGTCTGTTGTGTTACAGACTGAGGCACAGTACGTGTCTCGGTGTTCTATATGGGCAAGGCCCTCTGACATTCGTAGCTGACGATTTTCTGTCAGGAACCTTCCGCTCGATATATAAATGGTTTTTCGAAGGTGTTTACAATATATTCCCTCCTCTTTGCAATATGAACAATACCGCAAGGTGCCCTGTGCAGACACATGTAAAATTTTGGCACATGCAGGAATGTCACACAAAATATTGGAAGAGTGCAGCCTTCACTTTACTGGTGTCTTTTCATAGCTGCTGTATACTGGTCAGCTCTAAAAGCTCTTCTACCACTTTCTCCATATAAATGTCAAATAATTTGATCGAGCAAACCGAGGCAAAACGTTTAGGAAATAAAATAACAATTGATATAAACTGAAGAAAAAAAGAAATTATGAGCATGCTATAGAACTATCTGTCCAGAAAATGCACATAAAAATAGGTCTTTGACTAGGACAACAATAATGGATATTGATTTTCAACTGCATGAAATTCATTACATTTCTTACAATGAAAGTGATTGCATTGGCTCACAGGGGGGAGGCGTTATCTTGTTCTATAATAACAATAACGGAACAATGACAAATTAAATGACTCTATCCACATATCCCTATTCAATAGACATGTTTTGCCTTTAGGCAGGCTCGTACCCCTAACACAAATTGCTAGACTGTTTAAGGTATCACCCATACACAGAGCTGCCAACCCCATTTTTTGATGACCGGGAGAAATGGGAAATTTCTTTCGGGAGTTTTCAATATTTTGGTGGGAGGCTCCTATAATTGTTAGATAATTACGACGCCTGTCTAAAGAGTGACCCTTTAAACTGTAAAATGACGTTTCCAAGCACCGGAATTCAGACGAATCAGAAAGGTTATATTTGGCAAGCCATTCCCCATTTTGGCTTTCGAATTATCATTGCTGCAGTTGCTGTCTCTCGACATTTTCTAAAGCTTTTACATAAGCATATACCCTCCCACTGGAATGACCAACAAAACACAAAGTTATTACAAGCATTTACGGTGGAGGATACACATGCTTTTCCATCAATTATTTTCTAGATCCGGTAAAGGAAAAGCGAAACGAATATAACTTATAGGATTTTTCGAAATTCGGGAGAAAACGATACAACCGCGGGAGGGCGGGAATCAGGACCGAAAATCAGTAGACTCCCGCCAAAATCGGGAGGGTTGGCAGCTCTGCATATACATATGAAATGTGAAAACGCAGATACATCTTTTTAGCTATGGGGAAAGGCAAGACATATTTTGTTAAGAACCACACTGATTCAAGCAAGAAGTACACTGACACTGACGTAATCAAATTGTTAGAATTTTTGATCGACAATTTTTTTGTTGAAATCGGAGGTCGTGTTTTCCAACAGACAATGGGGATTCCTATGGGAACAAACTGTGCGCCGTTTTTAGCTGAGCTTTTCCTCTACTCTTACGAGGCCCAAGTTTTTACAAGGGCTTATTCAAAGAAAACAAAAACATTTAGCCCAGTCCTTTAATTTCAGCTTCCGCTACATAGACGATGTACTTTCTCTTAATAATCCTAAATTTAAGGAGTATTTACATCAGATCTATCCAAACGAGCTTGAAATTAAAGAAACAACTGAAACACCTACTTCAGCTTCGTACCTAGATCTTTTATTGTATATTGACGCAGATGGACGTTTGAAATCTAAGCTATATGACAAGCGTGATGATTTTAATTTCCAAATTGTGAACTTTCCCTTTCTTAGCAGCAATATACCTACCTCTCCAGCCTATGGAGTGTACATTTCACAGTTGATTTGCTACTGTCGAGCTAGTAAATTGTACAGTGATTTTTTGAACAGAGCAAAACACTGTCCCAAAAGCCTACTTTTCCAGTGGCAGTCAGTATTTCCCGTCCCATGATCCTTTCCATACCCCAAAGTGATTATTTACTAACAAACTTGTTCTCGTCTTGATATGGCTGAAATATTGCTGAGTAGACGTTAAACAATATTCAATCAATCACAGTGTGGCGGGTGCTGTTAACAGAGTAGGGCATGCTTACCCTTCCGGAGCACCTGATGTCACTCTCAGTTTCACTGGAGTTGACACTGCGAGTGCCTTTGTTTTGAATGTTGTAATTTCTGATTCTATGCTTTGTATTTGTCTTTCGTCATTTTTTTTTGTGTGTGTCTGACGTCATTGTTTTCTGTGTTTTCGTTTTGGCCGTGTTTTTGGACTTCGATTTTTGTAAATTTCACTCCTTTGTTCCTTCGGTATTCTACTGCCGTTGTTTTAATTTACCACACGAGTTTCCTGCAGAGGAGTTGTCCACCCCCATTAGCCATCTGGCCAGGGACATCATCATTTCACCCCGGGAACAAGCTGAAGTCCGGGTTACCTGTCCACTCACTGTCAAAATGGATGCGGAACATCGCTGACAAGTGCTCGGCCAGCACATGCTCCCTCAGAGCTGTCGTCACCACCGGGCACCCGGGAAAGGGACACCTCCTGTCTTTGCTTGTCTGTTGCCAGGTTCTCTCCAGGAAGCCACTCCGAGGCCCGCGATAGACCTCTCTACCCTCCCACCTGGGCGGTACCACAAACTTGTTGGCCCCGCTATAGGGCGCCCACTGTTCCCTCGCCACCTGGCGACCGATGGCTCCGGCTCTCTCTGTCATCCCGGACTAGGCCCCGGAAGGGCCGGCCTCTGGTGTGGCTGGAGGGGAATCGGTCCCGGCAGGGCCGTCCCCCGACTGCTCCTTGTGGTGCTCTGTTTGCTCCTCCTCCTGGAGCACCTCGACTACAATCCATTCACTCCCTCGAGCGAGACTCGGCGGCCAGCACCGGCCTGCTCAAGTAGAGTGTAGTCAAACGGACGTATCATCACCTCTTCGCTCTCACTGTCGGACCCCCGAGGGAACCCCGGGGTATCAAAATAGGACCTAGTATCTCCGGCTTGCGGGGTACTAAGTATTACCCCTCCTAAACGGTTCTGACCCCGAGGGAACCCCGGGATATAGAAATAGGACCCACTCCGTGGTTGTGCGAGATTAATAAATACACAACCCATCTTTCGGATGGGGTGTTAACTCAGGTCCACGTGTTGGAAGAAATGCCACGCTTCCTTTACGTTAAAGAACCCTTGTAGCAAGCTCTTTTTTGAGTGGTCCGTAGGTGATCAGCTACAAGGCTCAATTCCCCGCCCGTTTCGATTTCACCCTACTTTTCCAGTGGCAGTCAGAATTTCCCGTCCCATGACCCCTTCCATACCCTAAAGTGATTATTTATTAACAAACTTGTTCTCGTCTAGATATAGCTGAAATATTGCTCAGTAGACGTTAAACAATATTCAATCAATCTCACTGTCGGCTGTCCTGCTCTCTTGGACGGCGACTCGGCCCCCAGGGCCGGTCCCTCCTGTCTCTGTTTCCATCATCTGACATCTGAAAAAAGAAAAGAGCACAATTACCTGTTCATCATAGTAGACTTTGAAGAATTAAGAATCATCAGTTAACAATAAATTGAAAAAAACATAGTACATTACAACAACTGTAAGAAAATAAGCATATTATGCCCTAGATATCTGTCACATAGTAAATCTAATGTTTGATACTAAAGACTATTCTGTTTTAATGGCCTAAAAAATGTGATGTAGATGATTCTATCAATCCTTGTTAATATTCTTGTGTGTGTGCTCTCGCCGTTGTCCCTATCTTGGAATTGAGAGCAGCAATTTCAGGCTATCCATCCATCCAAAACGTCTTAAGAGCATAGGTTGAAAGGTTAGAAAATACAAGTTCAACCATTTTCCATTTGTTGCATAATCCTTACTATTGCAAAATAATACCATTGATAAGTAGGACGGAATAATACATTACAATGATCATGTATTTTTCACAGTCAGATGCCCGAGATTGGTAAATTTGTTTAAGAACTAATTTTTTTAAACCTAAAGCCTTTTGTTGCAGAAATTTTATACTCCATTTTAAAATTCCAAACATTTTGGTAGAACTGTCCGGAAATGTTGTTTCTCCAAGTTTGTGCTTGCAAAGTTCACAGAGTGGCTTAGCAGGTTATTCACCATGTAATGTGCATTTGAACCAGTTCGTTATCCATTTTCCAAATGAGATTCTGATGACCATAAACAGAGCAGACATTGTTATCGTTCCTTTCAGACTAGAATTGAAAACAGTTTTTTGGCGCAGATGTTTTCAACGAAGAAATTTACATGAAACGGCACATATTGGGTTTTATTCAACTAGAGGAACAAGTAATTATCATAATTATCCCAATCAAATTTAAATTTTGCCAAAAGCCCTTCCACTTTTCTTAAATCAATAACAAATTTGCATCAGAACCGTAGCGAAAAATACCGATATTATTGTTTTAGAACATAAATACTATATTAAGTAAGAAACAGTAAAATTTTGAAATAAAGCAACTGTAGAGAATTATTTATATTTTGACACAATTGTCACAATTTAAGTTATCCAAGGAGGGTCCTTCAATTGAGATTTTGAGCAAAAAATTTAGAATGTTCTGTGAAGCCTTTTTTCTCAAAAAGGGTACCAACTGTTATTGATCCAAAATTTGACAAAGTAAACATTGAAAAAATACAATCCCGACTTCCTCATTGGCAGTTTTAATTTACGGATCAAATTGGACACTCTGAGAAAAAGTGGTGGACAATTTTTCTGGTATTTCTGGACAAAATAAAAAACAACAGAGCATTCAGAACAAGGGAAATTATGTCAAAAGCTAAGTGGTACCTCCCCCAGTTACCACACCAAAGCCATCATCAAACAAATATTGATGGTGATCACAGTGTTCCGGAACAAATTCAGAGGCTTTTATAAAATGAAAGACAATCAACTCAAGTACGTGATTTTTATAATAAACCGTAATCATATCATAATTCGTCATAAATTACTATATCACCGGTTTATATTTTGGATACCAATTTGATATTTTCTGACAACCTTGGAAGCAACTTTGGAGTTAATTCCACACAAAAGTTTACTTGATACATTATTTTTATTAGAAATGGTTTCAAAATATGTTGCAGAAGTACGAAATTCAATCTTATTTTATAGACCACATTTGTCAAAAATGCATTTCATCTTTTTAAAGCAGTTTTGAAAATTGTGTTACTGCAAAGTGAAAGGCTAATCTTGATGTCAAACTCAACAAAGAGGCTTCCCTTACTCAATCATGTGTTAAATCGCAGTAGAAGAATAAACAAGACTTATGCATTAACATATATAATTACAACACAACCCTCTGCCTCTAATAGTGTAAATGACGGGGTCGAAAACGAAATGTCGCTTTGATTATCAAAGTCTAAAATTAAAGATATGAAGAAAAGTTGTAGATTGCCGGTAAAATATTGTACGATCCATTAAGAACATGCACAAAACCATGTTTAAACTTTGATGCTTTGTTTTGGGTCGATTTAACTTGTAGATGGGATGTTGTCTCCTTGACATTTACCCCATTTCCTTTCTTTTGCATATTTATCATTATAATACATGAACTACCCATTGATTTAAAAATGAAATCACCATATAAATTTACAATACATAATTTATTTTGCTTTATTTTCTCAGATACAGATTAGATCATCTACAACCACCTCTAAAGTTTCAAAACCGGTCTGCCAAAGGTAATTTTAAACACAAATATATATTGATATAGGAGTCCTTAACGTAACTTATTTTATCAAAATGTTCGACGTCACATTTGGATACTACGCCAAATTCAAAATGGATCTTTAATAAATAAGTTTTATTTTCCAAAACGCAACTGCTGATGATTTTCATCATAAATGGACCATATTTCATCTACTATGTGCACTGATCCATGAGATAATTTCTCATGTTCATACACTATAAATGTACACATTTTTTATTTTTACTTTTACAGATCAATTATATATATATATATATATAACATTCTCGATATAATATATATCATTTATTATTCAAAAGTTCTCTTACAATTGACGCGATGAGTGCCCAATGGTCAAATGATGTTGTATTTGTCTTTTGGTATCTTTGTCCGGCAAAGGATGATAGTATTTGATTATTTTGCTCATTTCTTCTTGTTTGTTGACTATTTCGAGTCATGGGAAAAAGTCAAATTTGAATGCAGCGTTGATCAACATCCAGCAATGAATTTAGCTTAAGCCTTGATTAGAGTAGGCTTTCGGCATGATGGCGACATTGAGATGAAGAACATTAAAAGTGTTGTTCCATTGTTCATACATTTTACCTATATTATTGTGATCTTGTATCAGTTATATTTACTCCACATCTGTTCACTTTATTCATGTGTAATTTCACAGTAATATGATACTGTGTACTCGGGCTTAATTTGGTAAAATGGCAGGTACATGTATATATCGAATGTAGGACAAAAAGTCACAGTTTAAATTGAAAACATGTAGGATAAAAAGTCACAAGACAAAAAGTCACAATTTATAATTTTGACTTTATATTATGATAAAAAGTAACAATTTGAATAATGAATAAATATGTGACCGGAGGGTCAGTCCGTACATGAAAATCAGCATTGTTTTACTACCAGTGCCTCCTCGTCCGGGGATCGAACCCTGGACCTTTTGCTTCGTAGCCAGCCTCGCTACCGAATGAGCTAAAGAAATATTCCGTTAGCTCAGTCGATTTTTACTGGCTATATATCTACTACCTGAATACAACTCAGGTATGCACCTCCGTGACAAATAGAAGGCAATATATATCCTTCAATTTTAGTTTAAATATGGGCCATGATATTTTGACTCGCATTCTGTCTATTCAAGAGTGCTTATTCTATAATTTCCTGTATTGGTATAACACCAATAATTCAGTCTCCCAGACTCCCATGTTAAATTGCGCATGTTTCAAACTTTGTAGAAATTTTAGTAAAAGTTCAAATGAAGTGACACATGTCTCAACTTACAAAGGCATCTCAAGAAACTCTCATGAGAAAATCAACTCCCCTTAACCTGCATATAAGAAAGTACTGTGGTAAAATAGCACGTCATACGGGGGTTCCCCAGTTAGGTACCATTACATCTATTGTGGATGCCGAGAACTCCCGAAGTACTCCATACCGGGGATGGATGGTGACACCAGAGGGATCCCGGTTTTCCCGCTAAGTAACCAGTCAAGCAGAACCCCCAAGTGATTAGGACCACGAGGAGTCTGCATTCCAGCGGATGACACCAAGCAGGACAGGTATATCCCATTCATCAGGTCTGGGCGACCCTGGTTTTCCGAGGAAGGGTCGTCCATTTTTGTTTACTCGATTTTCCGAGTATGACGTCACAAGTTTCCTCGAAACATCGAGGAAGTTTACCTGTCGCTGATTTTTTACACCTGTAACTTAATTGGGTTGACAGTCACACCTGAAATTTTATAATTATGCTTTTAAAGCATTAATACAAATATTTACCGAGCAAAATGAAATTCTACCGTGCAACTTCGGAGATATTGAAGCTGAAAGTTGACACATCTCATAACCCTTCTGGATCGATAAAAATGGCCGGAAGTTAGCGAAAATGATATTTTATTACGTTTTTTAAACTCATTTTTCACTTTTTAAGTTTTGTTTTTAATAAAATGGTTACAAACTAAATAAAAGAGATTTGTTCTGTCAGATTCGTGTCTGGTTCTACAAAGTTTGCATCAGACTATAATAATAATTGAAGAAATACAATCATGATAAAATTACGCTAAACCTATGTTTTTTTTACACAAATCTCCTTGTTGTTTTAAATGAAGGAAAAAATTGTGATTTAAAAATACACAAATAACTAAATACCGAAGTTACTGTGAATTTAATTTCTGCATATGCGCATTTCGACAACTTATGTCTCTTCAGTGCAGATAAAATCTAAACGTTTGGAAGACCATCAACTCAAAAATGTTGGAAAACTGATAGAGAGCAAATAACCAATATGATCTAAATGTAAAGCCAAAATCAGCTAAGGACAGAGCTTTGCATGAGGGAGATACTCCTTAGTTTTCAACAAAATTTAGAAAAAATTAGATATTGAAAGGTTTCAAAAACAATCGGCTTTCGGGTCAGCACCGAAGTACCGACTACTGGGCTGGTGAATACCCTCGGGGACTAACAGTCCACCAGCAGTGGCATCTACCCATTGGTAACAAATAACTAAATACCGAAGTTACTGTGAATTTAATTTCTGCATATGCGCATTTCGACAACTTATGTCTCTTTAGTGCAGATAAAATCTAAACGTTTGGAAGACCATCAACTCAAAAATGTTGGAAAACTGATAGAGAGCAAATAACCAATATGATCTAAATGTAAAGCCAAAATCAGCTAAGGACAGAGCTTTGCATGAGGGAGATACACAAGAAATTTATCAATCATCCAAAAATTCTTTGTTATTTAACAACCGAATTGTTTGAAAAGTATCATAAGAAAATCGAAGTCACGGTAGTTCCAGGGTACAGCTTTACTTGTCCATACTTTTAAAAATTTAATTATTAATTTTCAAAATAAGGATACCATTATTTTAGAAATTAATGCAATCAGATTAAATATTGATTAGATAATTATAATAGTAATTTACAAAGTGAAACAAATAATTATTAGTTTACTTCTGTAACTTCTTTTATGTAATTTCACAGAATTTAACAGGATTACACTTTAAATAAGGCAAAAGTAAAACAAAAAATAATTCAACAAACAAAATAAATTAAAATAAAACAAAAAAAAAATCGAACCAAAAAAAAGAAAAAAATCAAATGACAATATTCAAAAACCAAACAGACGAATAAATCCTAAATCAAACGTATTACTTTCATATCATAATTTATGAAGATACATAAAAGTTATAAAATTGAACTAAATTAGTTTTTTAAAAAAATGTTCTTTTTTGAAATACCCCGCCAAAAATACTTAAAACGATAAGATTTGACCCTTTAGACAGGAGAGTTCTACTCAGGTATTGCATGATGGGATTGTTTCCTTGGTTTTTCGAGTATACTCGGAAAACCAGGGTCGACCAGACCTGTTCATTCAGTGTATTATCTTAATCCACGTATTTGCGGGGAAGGGTAGAATTCTCTGGGCCTAGCAAACCCCTGGTATAGAGAATTCCTGTGGCAATATTGCAGGACGCAGGGACCCAATATTTGCCCAACTGAAGCTCCGTTGTTATTCCAAAGGGTTATAATTAATGACAGCGAGTTCCACCACAGTACTGGTTCCCAGCAGTGAACAACACAAGGATCGGTACTTCCTTGTTGAATTTCTCCGAAAAAATTACTCCACCGCCCATGCCTATAAAAAATTTATTTCTATTACATTTATAGGTTGACATGAGTGACCCATCCCTTTATACAAGATCTTCACAACAATACACTCAAACGATACAATCATTGGTTCTATACGATTAATATAATCTTTTTTTTTTGCCTCTACTTAAAACTACCATATATATGTTTATAAAATATAGACAATATCTATTCACTCCACACACAAGACAGCCAAGATATTTTACCTGTCATTTCTAATCTCCAACATAACATACACAAGACAACAAAGATATTTTACCTGTCATTCCGAAGCACCTGATGTCACTCTGTTTTCTTGTTGAGAGTTCACACTGTTAGTTCTTTAGTTTTTTGTGTTGTATATGTAGTGGTTGTGTGTTTTGTGGGTATGTAGTGTCTTTAGTCTTCCGTTGTTCTTGATTTTGCCTCGTCTCTGCACTTTGATTTATGTAATCTTCGGTATCCTACTGCCGTTGTTTTCTAATCTTCCACATACTTCTTCTTCTCTGTATGAGCCTCCTTTGAATAGGAGCACCTCCAGCAGCGGAGTAAAACCATACTATATAATACTTATTTAAAAAAGAAAAAAAAAATTAATTTAAATGTTTTTATACCTTATATGTTAAAAGTAAAAAGTAAAATATTTATTTACATTTTTGTACATATATACATAGTAGGGGATCAGGTCTTTAAGTTTCTCTTCATACCTTAAAATTAACTTACTACAATTATTTTCATAAAACAATTCTAATATAAATTTAAAAGATAAAATTAAAGTTTAAGCTAGTCCAAAAACGTAAATAAGCTTTTATTTTCAATTTCGTAATTAATGTGAGATTATCACGCAATTAAAAGAAATATCTGCATTAAAATCTAAAAATTCACTGAGCCTTGAAATATGTAACTTTTTTTTTCTTTGTATTTAATTATAAATTATTATTGAAAGATTTAAAATCTATCTTTAAAAAGTAAAAAAAAAATAGGATCCATTTTCTGTTATTGAAATGCTATAATTCTAGGATCAACCAAGGACCTGAGCTCGTGTCCGGGGGTTTTATTCGTTCCTTCATAATTCTAGTCATATAATCTATGTACACATGTACAGTTCTTTTCAGATTCATATATAATCAGTTCATATGTCTAAATGAAAAGATCCTTACAGAGGACCCCGACGGAACCCCGGGATATAGAAATAGGACCTAGTATCTCCGGCTTGCGGGGTGTGACCCCTCCTAAACGGAGGCTGACCCCGAGGGTCCCGGGATATAGAAATAGGACCAATTCCGTGGTTGTGCGGGATTAATAAATACACATCCCATCTTTCGGATGGGATGTAAACTCAGGTCTGCGTGTTGGAAGAAATGCCACGCTTCCTGCACGTAAAAGAACCCTTGTAGCAAGCTCTTTTTGGGGTGGTCCGTAGGTGATCGGCTACAAGGCTAAATTCCCCGCCCTTGACAATTTCACCCTACTTTTCCAGTGGCAGTCAGAATTTCCCGTCCCATGGCCCTTTCCATACCCAAAGATTTATTTATAGGAGTTTCCGCCGTGACGTCACAAGCTTGAAAAATTACCTTTGGTTGGCAAGAAATCGTAGTCACTGATTAGGGTCATAAAAAATGTCATTTTCAATTAACTGGTGAGAATTTGTTATTTAAGACAATTGGATAATTCTTTTTTATCTCAATTATGGAATGTTTATACTTTTACAGGATGTAAAAAAATTTCAGCTTTTTATTTTTAATATGTATAGAATTAGCGTATTTTGCAAACCATATAATTTTTCAAAACTTTTACATTTTTGAAATTCACATGAAAAAATATTTGTCTATTTTTATTAAAAAGTAAATCGGTAGAACAAATATGAATATCTCCAAGTTTAACATGCATTTTACAGATCCAAAATCGTGCATATAATAAAAAAGTTATCAAAGATTAAAAATTCTATCCCAATGCTATATAGTGAAAATTCTTAGGCTTTGCCAACCAAAAATACTAATTTGCATATGTAAATTAGATTTTGTGACGTCACTAATTGGATCCGCGGAAACTCCTATTAACAAACTTGTTCTCGTCTTGATATAGCTGAAATATTGCTGAGTAGACGTTAAACAATATTCAATCAATCAATCTAAATGAAAAGATATAACAGCACAGTTTCATTTAATGGTACTTCAAATTTGTGATTTATCCCTCAGAATATTTAATCTTGTAATATGCAACTGGAAGATGAAATCTCTAGAATATTTCTCCACTTTATGAATGTTCTCACTTCCAATATTATCGTCATATGTAGTACAATCAATAATCAACCTTGTAATAGATAGCTGTGTATTAAATAATTCAAACCAAGCTTTTGTAGTCAGATTTTTCAGAACTGTGTTTTTCACTTTAGTAAAATACCTCTCCCGAACAGATGAAATAACTGAACAGCTGGTAATTAGATGAACTAAAGTTTCATCTTCTTTGTGACATTGTGGACAGGTCGGCGTTATACAGTTGTTATTAAACTTGTGCTTATCTGTTTGAAGAATGTAAGATCCAGTCATCATTCTAGCTTTCACAATAGCTTTTCTTGTTTCTAATCTAGGTTCCTTATGTAAGTCCCAAACCTTCGAGCTCTTTCCAATTCCAAGTTTATTTTATGTTTAGAAATTTTAAACATACACAAGACAACAAAGGTATTTTACCTTTCATTTCTAATCTTCCACATACACAAGACAACAATGTTATTTTAAAGCTTCTTTCGGTGGTCTACTGCCGTTGTTTAAAGGTGTGGCATGACACGATTCTTATTCCTGAAATGGCGGATTAGGTTTTGCTTACAATTTTGTGAAGAACGAACTGTATGGTAAAAGAACTGATCAGATCAGACCGAATACACGGCCATGTTTAAACTATCTATCATTTTAAGTACAACTTATATAATCAAATATCATGCAGGCTCTTCTCACCTGTCGTATTTGCAGCAGTGGGCTTACATGAGTTCACCGAGAAAGTTGCTTGCTGAAAGATAATGATATATGCTTAAAGGCATTGCCAAAAGATGCATATTCAAGCGCTTCAAGAACTCGATGATGAATATGTCGTCCATTGCCATGCTTCCGTATCATTTGATTGCCCAGATCTAATAAATGCCCAGATCTAATAAATTCTTTTATTTTAACTAAAATTGAAGGATATATATTGCCTTTTATTTATTCATTATTTAGATTGTTACTTTTTATCATGATATATTTTTCAATAGTCAAAATTATAAATTGTGACTTTGACCTAAATGTTTTCAAGTTAAACTGTCCTGTGACTCCAAGTCCGTGAACTTTTTGTCCTGTGTCTTTCTGTCCTACATTCGATATATACATGCACCTGCCATTTTACCAAATTAAGCCCGAGTACACAGTGTCATAATATCTGTTTTCTACATTTAATTTTCTGTCACTTCTTTATAAACATGTTCAAAACTTGTAAAAAATGGATAACAGGAAAGACCTATAATGGCTGAAAATTATTTCATGCAACAATTTGGAAGGGAACTACACAAGAAAAACACGTATAAGACAAAAGACAAACGTAGACAACGATAGGAATTCGGGACCGCCGGACTTGGTACCGGCATTAGCAAAAGCCAGCGGTAGGGTTAAACCGGTTTATTGGTACCCAAACCTCCCCTTTATGAATACAGAGCTGTTTTGATTGATTCGGGTATGTTTCAAAACAGCTTATGGTTAGTGTATATAATTCAGTTGAACTTGGTAGCAAGATACATTTCTTGCAGGACCAAGTGATATATGCAAATGCTCTTCTTGGTTAAGTTGAAATTCACATTATTAATGAAAATAAAAGGGGGCGTGTGAATGAAATTTTTTATACGGGTATATTGTTTAGTCAACAATGAAAAATTACGATTTGTTTGTTTGCCCCTTTACCGTCTCCTTTCTTTATTAACGATCAGGTAAATTGTTTAGTGCGGAATTTGTACCTTTATATCAAGGTAGTTGTCATTATGATATGAATACAAGCTTAGCATAGTTAAAATCGTCCCATTTGGAGCACACAGCCTTCCAAAAAGGGCATGAAGGGGGAGACTATCATTTTGCCACTGTTGTCATTTGTTTTCAAACTTCTGCACTGTATTATTTTTTTTCAGAAAAAAGGTTTCAAGCATTAATTACCATGAACGAAGAAATCTAATAATTTTCAGAAATGTGCTTTATATGTACAGGGTGATTCATACAAAAAATCATGAAATTGATATATATCATAATATATAAAACATACTTCTTCAGCGTAATATGATGAAATAAACTAAATAAAAAATGATTTGGTAATTTTAAACCACAGAATGTAATTTTTACTTTTCAAACCCCACCTATGCTAAAATTCCTGTAATATTTACATCACAATATATAAGACTGTGAAGAAAGGATGTGAAGTTAAATTTGCCTTGTTTTTTTTAAAGTTTGATAGTTATCATTTTTATCAAACATGACTATTGCATTATATCAAATTATGGATATAATGTAGTAAAATTTTCAAAAAATTGAATTGTTTTGACCATTTTGAAAAATAAAGTTAAAATTGCACAATAAAATCTTACTTTTCAAACATCCTCTATACATAAATTTATGAAATGTGTACATTGCATCAATACTCATTCAAGACAGAGACAATGTGTATAGTGTATTGGTATTGCATAGTCCCTGTTCAAAAGGACTAGACAAGTACTTTTTTTTTAAATGTGATTTGTTTTGTCATTTTATGAGGATAAGTTTAAACTGCAGACTTAACATCTCACCTTTTAAACCTAACCTTTTGCTTTAATTTACGGGATATGTATATTGCATTATAAAAAACTTCTGCGAAAGCTTATTATTCAAACTGTATTCCACCCATTTGTTACATTTCTTACTAACATTGTATATAACACAAAAACGTTTATATATAATGGACAGTGTATGGTTTAGAGGAACATATGAATTTTTTACACTAATATGCTACTTTTGTTAAGTATTTTGGAAAAATTATATACCTCGGCATACATAATGACTACCAGGATTGTCTCAAAACAGTAAATGCAAAAATCCAATGCTCTATTTGAAAAATTAGATGAATCTTATGTATCCCGAGTATCAACATCTTATCTACTTAAACTATTGAAGCTAATGAAGTATTAAGTTGTTCATTGTCACTTGATGGAAGGCTTTGCTGTAGGACTGGGGGCAGCTTAGGCTAGAAAATATTTAAAAATTACCCAGGGTGTTTAAAAAAATGGGTGCCGGGTCCCCTCTTATGCAAAAATTATGCCACCCCGAAAAGCAGAAAGTCTTGATTCACCACTGGTTAGTCCTCAGGGGTATTCACCATTGCAGTGGTCCGAGTACTTCAGTGCAGAACCTGTAAAATGACTGGGAAAAAAACTAACAGGGCAATTTGAGTGCGATCTTCAGGTTAACTTAAAAGCAAACAAATAAAGTATCACCACCCATCTGCATTACAATGTAGTATACCCATAAATGTGACAGGTACTGTACCACAGAGAACACCCCAGCACCTTTTCTTCCATTTTGCAGCTGCCGCTATAGATGCGGTGCTACATTATCAGATGACGGCGCCCCGAGGGAAACCCGGGGTATAGAAATAGGACCTTGTATCTCCGGCTTGCGGGGTATGACCCCTTCTAAACGGGGCTGACCCCTAAGGAACCCCGAGATATTCAAATAGTGCCCAGTCCGTGCTTGTGCGGGATAAATTAATACACAACCTATCTTTCGGATGGGATGTAAACTCAGAACCACGTGTTGGAAGAAATGCCACGCTTCCTGCACGTTAAAGAACCCTTGTAGCAAGCTCTTTTTGAGTGATCCGTAGGTGATCGGCTACAAGGCTAAATTCCCCGCCCCTTTCGATTTCACCCCACTTTCCATTGGCACTCAGGATTTCCCGTCCCATGACCTTTTCCATACCCCAAAGTGATTATTTATGAACAAACGTGTTCTCGTCTTGATATGACTGAAATATTGCTCAGTAAACGTTTACAATATTCAATCAATCAACCAATCAATCAAAAGATGACATTGACGATAAAAGCAATCTTGTCAACAGTCATCATTGTGCCAAAACTAAATTCACTTCCTAATTTTATTTGACATTCACACATGCCGTTCAACGGTTCCTCTCTCTGTGTTATTGCAACACTTGCAAAAATGCACACCTCCTGCCATGAAAAATCAAAAGTTGTCTCTTATTTACTTTTATTTTAACTTCTGTTGATCTTTTCAGATATATCGTGTTGACATTCTATGTTTTGACCGGTGTGACAAAAAAAGAAACGTGCAGGGAAAAGAAATGTTTAATTCCGCATATGTGTATATTCTTATTTGAATTTAACAGTAAGCGGAGACATATATATTATGCATGCCCCAGCAGAAATAATCAAAATAGATAAATAAATGATAAAATAATGCCTTCCAATGAAAACAACCCTTACATAAAGAGTTCGGAAAATGGACCAATCAAACTAGCAATCAGCTTATGTATTTCCTATGAGAAAATAAAATCGCTGTCTAAAACCCATCTTTGCACGAGGAAACTTGGGTATAGCTTCATAAATTCATAGCACCATCAGCCTTCTATGTAATTTTATAGGAAAACTATCATTTGCTATTGGAAAGTCGAGTTTTCTGGCATAAAACCAGGTTTCTCTAACCAAATCCCAGTTTTTCGGAGCGAAACCCTTTTAAATGATCTTCCACCAGATAGTGAGTCTGAGAAACCGCCTAAGTTAGGCGTTGTGAAATTTGACAATGCTTCTTCAAAACTATTCTGAACACAGAAACGGAAAATATGGACAAATAAGATTTAGTTCAGAACTCTACACCGCATCAAAAATAGAACTAGTAATATTGTCTGAATTATATTTTCAGTTTCAGTGATTTTTTGCATAGAGTAAAAACACTTTCCCAAAAGCTGGTAAGTCAGAGATTTCAAAAAAAATATATATTGCAATTTGTTCAATCATTTGCAGATAATCAAAGATTATCTGCTGATCAGAGGTTACTCCTTGAAATGTGTGTACAACATATATAAATTTGCCGTATTGACGCAATATTTTTGATGTAGATATTTTTATATTTGTGTGGACACAAAAATTTGTGTCTGTATAAAAAATACAGCAATTGTTTAAATAATACAGCAAGAGTTCAAAAAATTTTATTTTATTATTTTTTTCTATTGATAACAATTAAACTGTCTTCTTGCTCAGCTTCTATGGAGGTCCACTGTTTTTTCTGAGATGCTTTTGAAAGGTCTAGAAAGAAAAGACAAATTTAAAGTCAAAACCTCATCATGATGATACATATCAAAATCTAAATAAAACTATGCAATATGTTCATAGATGTTTGGCCAAATGTGATTACTGATCTCTTTGCCAGTATTTAATATTAAAGCAGTTGTATCTGTATTTGGAGTTTGCAATATATAATATACAAATTTTTATCAATTCCAATCAGAAACAGGAAAAAAAATCATGAACTGAAATTTCTGTAGTTTCTAAGGTAATGATTGATTTAGGGGTCATTACATTGAATTGGCAGAGAATGATCTATCTAATGAGAGGGATAAGAACTAACCATCAAAAATATACAATAAATGTCTTCCACACATTCTGATGTTTGGTGGGGTTATTTAACAATAACATCTTCAGCTGTAATTGTATACTGGGTGTCTCTTGGTGACCATGTTGACTTCTTGTATTCATAATATTGAATCCAAGGCCAGCTATTAACCTACAAAACACAATCAGTTAACCATTAAAAAACCCTACAACAGCATGAACATGAAATAAAATATTCTAATTTATTAATGGTCATCTTAATTTTTATTAGCTCACCTGACCCAAAGGGTCGGTGTGAGCTATTGCCATCACTTGGCGTCCGTCGTCCGTCTGTTAACTTTTCACATTTTTATCAACTGAAACTACTCATTCCAAAAGGGTAAGACAAAAACACAGGTGCTATGGAGAACTTAGCTAAATATTAGACCCCATTGGTAATAAACATATTTTTGGTCATGCATGGCATAGAAGCATTTTGTCAGGTGAGCGATACAGGCTCAGTGTCTGAGCCTCTAGTTTAAGAAAGACACTATAAAAAATCAAATTAATATGACACAGTTTAGAACGCTATATTTTCATCAGGAATTATTGAGAATCTAAATCCATTTGAGCACTTTTAATACTGAGAATCTAAATCCATTTGAACACTTATCATTGAGAATCCTTTATCGCTTTCCTGGCAAAAAGGGACAGTATAAATCTCATATTGAAATTTGAGTCAAAAAGTAAGAACATCTACAACTAATATAATAAAAAATTGCAAAGCTGGTATTATCTAGTTATGTTATAATTCCTACACCAATATTAACTTGCAATCAAAATACATACACTACACGTCACACACTTGTAACATGACTCTAATAGATAAAACCAGCCTTAGGGTACACACTGCTATTGCTTTAGTTTCGTGGCGTTTTTGTTCATTTTTAGCTCACCTGACCCAAAGAATCAGTGTGAGCTATTGCCATCACTTGGCGTCCGTCGTCCGTCCGTTAAACTTTTCACATTTTCATCTTCTCCTCTGAAACTACTTAAGCAAATTCAACCAAACTTTACAGGAATGATATATGGAAGGTCCTTTACAAAGATTGCTCATTTCGTTCCGATCAGAAAAAAAACATGGCCGCCAGCGCGGAACTTGGTTTAACATTGGACCCCTTGGAAAAAATCACATTTTCATCTTCTGCTCTGAAACCACTGAAGCAAAGTCAACTAAACTTTATAGGAATTATGTACTAAAGGTCCTTAACAATGATTGATCATTTTGTTCCAATCCGACAAAAAACATGGCCGCCAGCACGGAACATGGTTGATACACTCGTCAAAAACTTAGCCAAATATTGATGTTTTTTTCATTTTCTGGCACGTATATTAATGGGTCCTGTCCTGGCAGAATGTTGGTGCGCAACTGATATGAGTCGTAACCATGTGGCGAAACGTCTACTAACAAGTAACTATATATCTGTTTTGTAGCACTGAAGAAGGCACTCATTAAATACTTGAGTTTTCCCGGGAAAATTTGTCTTCCCAACGTAGATATTTGGGCTAGATCGCGTTTTAAAACTATTGAGGCTAAAATGGCAAGAAAGTATCGAGAAAAGAAGATAAATGTAATAGACTAACTATTTTCTGAAATATCGGACAAAGATTATCCAGTGAGGTTGTATGACGTGAAATCGATGTTTTGTCAAGCTTTTCAAGATGTTTAAGGAGGAATTAACGAGTTACCTAAAGGAATGAGATTCATGAAACTTCCAGACTACCCCGATTCGGAATTAATTTTTTGCAGTAACGGACGTGCAATTTTGTTGGATTTTATACTTGAAAATGCATTATCGCGTGTGATTTGTACACTCAATATTACAGATTATTAAGGAGAAATCATTAAACTATCGCCCACTTTGATGGCTGTAATTTTAAACGGGTTTGTTGATTTCCTGTTAGATTTCATAGTGGTCTTATGTGAACAATTGAGTAAAAAAGACGAAGATAGACATAATTCCAATATAGTTTTAATTGAACCATATTTCAGTACTCTAAATATCAAATTACCTTTCTTGTTGTCATTTGAACCACATGTATCTACATGTACATGATTGTCAACTTCACTGTCTGTACTTTTATCACCTGAAAAGGTTCATTAGTATGTGAAATGTATAGAGTGACATAGAAGAACAGTGCTGTATAAATTCATTGATAAAAAACCTAGCTTTCTTCTTTTTCTTGGTGTCTTTGTATTATTTGTCATTTCTATAAGTGGTGTAGCTCTGAATGAGTAATTTCCAGCCCGATGGGAATGGCTGACAAGCCTTTTGCCCATATCTTACACACTGGGACGCAATTACACTTGTAGCAGCACATGGCATGTATTTCTGTGGGCAAAAATTAAATAATTGTAGTTTTTCATAATATAAGGGAAACACAGAAGAAATTCTAATAACCGAAATTGAGTGATGTCATGACAACTTAAGAAGGAAAAAGTTTTAAAAAAGTTAATATTTTATTTAAGAAAATCCAAAAGTATCCTATTTATGCAAATAATATTAAACTAAACGTATAGAAAAGAACACCGCAAACAAGATTATGGTTAGTAGAACTTACCGTTTGTTGAAATAAATGTTGCAGTTGATCCAGATTTCCCCTAGGAGATATCAAGATGCCCAGCTCGTCCAATCCCAAGCGAATTCCATTGAATCACACGGTACTTATGATCTCCATTCTTGTTTGTATATTGCATGGACATGCTCCTTGCCATTTTTTGTGAATGCAGGTGAATTTCTGAAACATCTACTTTCATACAAAAAGAAAGAGATGGGAGACTCCCTCACAGCCAATCAACCTTACTTCACTGATGTTGGCTTTTTACGGTTTGGGATGGTGTCCAACACCTACCTCAAAAAAAAAAAAAAAAAAAAAAAGACATTATGAATATTTATACATTTAAGAATCTTTACTTGAGTTGTTTCATATTATAAAAAGTATATGCATCCTTTTATGGACGTCAATTTTATTTTCTACACTCAAACATCCAATAGGAAACTACTGTTTGTTTAAATACTTGTTTTTATGACTCTAACAACCAGGAAATGTCAAATTTAGTTTTTGCTTGTCATTGTAAGGTAAATGACAAGGTTCAAAATAAATTTGATTGAATGTTAGAAGGGACTAGCGGTTTCACTGTCACATTCATGGCATTAAGATATATTCTTGACATTTTGGACTCTTCCAGATTTGATAACTGCACCACTTTTTCCTTTTCACTTAACACTGATCTGGAATCATGTTATAGAGCCTCTAGGCTGGAGTCTAAACTTGCGTTGGTTGTACATAGAAAATATTGTTGTTTTTCTCTCACAAACTATATCGTCTGATTTTCTGATAGCTGTTATATAATTCTCTCAAGTTCACTTAAACTATTGAAGTTCTCTTTACCTACAAAATAACAGTTAGTTCTAGAATCTTAACCTAAAAGTAAAATCACTCACATCAACAACGAAAACATAGAGTTCATATGTAGGCACAGTGCTTTTTGTTTTACGGCCACATTCATTTTTTTTAATTTTGCACAAAATATGGTTGAATTCCCAATTGAATCAAAAAGCAAAAAATATCTAATTTTTAAGAGTGATCCATATGCATTACGTCCGTATACAAAATAACACAATGGGGAATTTGTGGAATCAAAACAACCTGCTCGATAATATCGTGTCCTTGTTGCATTAGGTTTCGTATTTTTTCACTAAAATTTACTGCTAGAGTAAATTTACCATCAAAATTACTCACGCCGTGCGCGGTCTCGGCTTATGAATAGGCCCGCAGCATCCTCTGTGCTTGGAGTATGAGTCTTCCTAACAGAGGACCCCGAGGGAACCCCGGGATATAGAAATAGGACCTAGTATCTCCGGCTTGCGGGGTGTGACCCCTCCTAAACGGAGGCTGACCCCGAGGGAACCCCGGGATATAGAAATAGGACCCATTCCGTGGTTTTGCGGGATTAATAAATACACAACCCATCTTTCGGATGGGATGTAAACTCAGGTCCACGTGTTGGAAGAAATGCCACGCTTCCTGTACGTTAAAGAACCCTTGTAGCAAGCTCTTTTTTGGGTGGTCCGTAGGTGATCGGCTACAAGGCTAAATCCCCGCCCTTGACGATTTCACCCTACTTTTCCAGTGGCTGTCAGAATTTCCAGTCCCATGGCCCTTTCCATACTCCAAAGTGATAATTTATTAACAAACTTGTTCTCGTCTTGATAAAGCTGAAATATTGCTGAGTAGACGTTAAACAATATTCAATCAATCAATCAAAATTACTCAAATCCGAAAATATATATTGCTGGTTTACATATAGTCAAGAAATTTCTCCAGGGAATTTAATAAATGAAGTAGAAACCGTTTTAAATAGAGGAGATGTCAGAAAAATAAAACCTAAACAGACTATTACAGTTCTATATTCGTAAGAAAATTAAATGATTTCCTATGTTTTAGTTCTAATGCTGCTGATGAGGAATTATTTTCCGAATTTTAATTATTTCAGTTGGAGTTAACATATGTGTTGTGGTCTCATTTACTCCATATCCTTTCATAAATAATAAACTTTTTGTATACAAAAATTAAAATTTTCCCTAGACAAGGAATAGTATCTATCGTGTAATAATTTTGAATTTCGAAAACTCATAACTAAATTTAGAAAAAGCAATGATTCTCTAGAAATTGAAAACGGTCGTTATTATAGAACTCCAAGAGAACAGCGTCTGTGTAAAACATGCAACGCAATTGAAAATAAAAAAAATACTTTTGTTTTGTAAGAGAAATAATACATTAAGACAAATATAACCAAGTGTAGAGTTTGTTTCTTTTGTTAATTGTATTTATTTCCAATACGAACTCAGTGGATGACTGTCAATACCAAATGTAAGTGTCTTTTCCGACGTTTGGGTATACAAGATCGAATGTATAGATTGTTCCTATAAACCCAGTTATTTACTCTAAAAAAGTGTCGCACTCGAAGGGAATTTTAACCTCCAGGTTTTACCAAAAAGCTTTGTTATCCACAAACAGTAGACCTTGCCCGGCATTAAGTTTAAATTAAATGCTTTCTTCATCATCTTCATTTAACAATATGATTTTCTGTTTTTCTCTCAAAATAAGGCTGCTATTCTAAGAACAGCACAACAATGGCCTGGGTGTATGATTGTCCATTGATATGGGTAACGTTTCATCATATATGTTGGATCGAAGTCTGGCTCGACTGTTTGTGATTCGGTTGTCGAATACCTAGAACACCATGGGAAATGTGCTCTGCATCCATTGGTTCGGGTGTTGGTATTTGTATATTATGATCGACCAACTCAAACAGCTCTTGACATTTTTGTTGGAATATTCTTTCCTTTTGATATGTCTCTGCTTCCAATGACCATGAATACGCAAACTGTTCTAGTTGTTCAGACTTCATTAAAGTGTTAACCACGCTTTCTTTGTAGGAAAATTTAATTTTAAATTAAGATTCTACATTTAAGAATAATAAAATATGATTGTTACATGCGCATCATCAAATATCATTTGATTCAAATCCTCTTCCTTCTTATCTTTTGTTAGCATTTCTTCTTGTCCATCATTTACGCCTTTTGTTTGTGGTTCTGCTCTCTCTCTTTGCTGGAAGTATAACATATGCTTGCACACATTGTCTAGAAAAGCAAATCTTGATCATTCTTAATTTGAATGTATAGAACTTAACAACAGCCTGCATAACTCACCTAGACCACGGACGACATAAAGAGATGAATGTCATTTCTTATAGGTCCAATGTTAAACTATGTTCCCTGCTGGAGACCGGCTTGGATTGAATGCAGACATGTTAGACGCATTTAGCCAGTCAAGGACTTTATTCTCAATAGGATTAGTGATGGTTTCATAGGCATTTAAAAAAAATGAGTCAAAAATATACTATGTTCTGGCTGGTGGTTATCTTGAATGAGGTTGGGATCTACAGGATGCCATTATTGTATGAGGCCGTATTAGGACCTACCGTTGAGACCAAATTTTGGTTCTAATTGGACTAGTAGTTTCTGAGAAGTGTTTTACATAGGTTTCAATGCTAAAATATGTCCCCCTACCATAATATATATAGCTTTGGCACTGTTTACCTTAGGAAATGACTCTCAGACTTTCATGATCGAATGAAAACATACACCAGCATCCAGACCAGGTTTCCTTCATTTGTTCTCATTTTTTTCATATTTATGTTTTGGCAGCTCTCATTATTTCTGATTTTTTGTGCATGATTTGTGCAGATGGTTACATAAAATACAGTTGTACCTTCACATTTATCAGTGGCGATAAATCTCTTTCAGGATTTGGAGGTTAATATTTTCCTTGAATGTGGTAAGCAGACGCCCTCTACCAACCATCAATTATTAGCCTTTATTTATTTCCTCATCAATATGCAGTGAAGTTTTTGTGCAAAAGATTTTAAATTTCATTAATTATTGGTAAACTTAGTGAAAGGTGTCTTATATAGAGGAAAAGATATGTAAGATGCTAATAGTGACAATCAAACAACAACATATGGCAGTAAACGAGCACAAACATATTTAACGTCAGATTTAAAGGGACGACGAAAATAAGGCTCAAATATCCTACAATGTAAGTTCAATCTACTAAATGTCAACATTTTTTAGTTGAAGGTGATTTTTTTTAAATGTAATTTCCAAAAAATAATAACAATAAAGTCAGTCTAAAAATAATGCAAAAATAAAAAAAAATTAAATCAAAATTATCGAAATGGAAATTTTAAGGCCACTCCAAAATTTGGTATTTCCCAAATCCAAATTTGCATTCCTTCAAGCAGTAAACATCAATTTTCCGTATTTCCACAATAATTGAAAGGCAGTTTACAGTATTTTTGTATTCTTTTATCATTAGTTAGTTTTTATTGCATCTCAATGATATAAGAATACAAATAAACTTCTTCGTTCAAAATCTCATTGGAGGGGAGATAACCAATCAATCTAAATAATCATAAATAAAATAAAATATTTCTGGTATTAAATTTTAACCTCACCTACAGGAAATTGTGACCACAAACAACGTGTAGAAAACCATCATTTCAATGCAGCATGAAATAAGCTCTCCATCAATATATAATAAAATGGTATGTGATGCTTAATTTTTATTCCCCTAAAAGACCTATTTCCAAACGTCGCTGGCGACAAAATCGTTCAATTTTTAAAAGCGATCCTCTTAATTGAAAAGATTTTAACGGATTTGTCTAAACTTTTCTAATATTGTAACAGTTCAAGTGGCACTTCTTTTATTATGTTTTTAATATTTTACACCTATACTTTTCTTGTATAAAGCGATACGGTTTTATATTGAGTTATTTATTTTTTTATTATAATCGTTCAGTATACTTAACCTTCTATCTATATCCACATTTAATATCGTTTTCTGCAATCTACATTTGTATTTTACGAAAAGAAATCGGCTTTCGCCTGTGAAGTCCGCCTTTGCAGATCGATTCGTCTGACATATCTTTTAATACACCATCCTATATAAAAAAACTGTCATTTCTTGGTCACTATCAAAAGTTGCTTCTTGTTTTCAAAAGAGGGACCGGACCCGAAAACAGTGAAGAACTCTTCCACGGCAGGAAAGATATCAACAATATACGCAACTAATCCTTGGCTGGACACATGTTAACAGTAATCGAACATTACGGACCCAGATCAGGTATAAACGCGGACGCGTTTTGATGAAAAATACGCGCGTAATCTTCATCACCAATGTGATGAAAAATGCGCGCGTAAGCTTCATCACCTAAGTGATGAAATTAACGCACGTTTTTTTTTTTGCATCATCTCCGTTAGAGGAAGAATACGGGCGTATTTTTCATCATACTAGTGATGCAAAATACACGTTAATTTCATCATTCATTCAAGTGATGAAATAAACGCGAGTTTTTTGCATCATTCCCGTTAGAGGAAGAAGTACGTTTTTTTTTCATCAAACGAGTGATGCAAAATACATGTTGTTTTCACCATTCCTTTGATGAAACAAACGCATATTCTTTTTAATGTTGTATACTTGTATTTGTTTATTTGTGGGTTTTGTTTTTTGTTTTTGTTTCGTTTTGTGTTTGTTTGTTTTTTTTTTTTTTAAAGTTTTTGCTGATTAATTTATTGTTTTGTTCTGTTTTGATAGTTTTTTATTTCTTTTTTGTTGTTTTTGCTCAGTTCTGCTTACAATTTTTAATAAATGAAACAGCAAACTGTATTATTTTTCGGTAAAATTTTCTTTGAAAAGTATATATTTTTTTAGATTTGCCATTCAGGGGTATACTTGAAATACTTATAAGTTCATGCTGCAAACTTTTATTTTTTGGATATTCAAAAAAGAAATGACAATTATTTTTTATAGTACGGCTTTTCTCGTTTTATGCATCTCTTTCAAAAGAAAAATATACATGTAGATGCATTATTTCTTATCATTTGATCATTTAGTTTTTTCTATTATATTTTTGAAATAATAAAATTTCATCAATTGTGCATCCTTAGTAGCATGTCAATTTATTGCATCATCAAACGAGACGCTAGGTATCACTGTCATGTAAATATAAAATTATGTGCATATTCCAAAGGACCGGAATAGCATGCTGGGGTGACAATTAATAAAAGTGAGGCGAGCTGGTCATGGCAGGAAATAAGACGGGGCGTATCCTGTTGTAATGTGTGAATTAATGTAACAAAAAAAGATGTACTTTTATTACACGTACCAGTTTTATTTCTGTGTCAACACGAAACATGAAGTCTCATCTCATCAAGCCAGGGGGGGGGTCCTTTTAAAATAGTTAATGTAAGTTTTTGAAGGAACAACTCTACGATACAATATATCAAGTTGCCAAATATATCAAATTACTAAATGAATTTTTCTGACTTTATTTTACAACAAATACATTTATAATACTTCATTTTAAGATGGTATTGTTGTTTATTGATCTGACAACATATTACCAGAAATAGCAATTTGCAGTGGCTACAAGTTGTTGGAAAATCAAATTGATAACGAAAATGATACAACACAATAATAAAAAGGTACGTTTATTTCATCACAGAAATGATGAAAATATCGTGTATTTTGCATCACTTGTATGATGAGAAATACGCGCGTATTCTTCCTCTAATGGGAATGATGCAAAAAACGCGCGTTTGTTTCATCACTACAATGATGAAATTAACGCGTGTATTTTTCATCACCTAAGTGAAGTAGCTTACGCGCGTATTTTTCATCAAAAACGCACACACTTTTATAGCCCCCCAGATCGAACTATTAAAAATAATATCACAATTTTAGAAGCAATGATATAATGTCAGTCGGGACGATTTTTGAGGGTCAACCATGGAACATTAACGTCTGGTGTGATTACTCTGTACTCCCTAATTAATACTTTTATACGGATTCCGGTATTCACATTTACTGGTTCCCCATTCCATGTTGTACTGAGCACTAAGGAGAACAGAAATAATACTGATGTAAATTTCTCAAAAACGGAATTATTTCTGGGATATTCAAAGTGGTCAAAATATGAAGAACAGGAGGAAAGTATTTAAGTAGATTTCTTAAGAGATATGCCCAAAGGAAATAGAACGTTTCTGTTAGTGACAGGGAACTGGATTCATGGTTCTTAGGTAAAATTCATGATCATTTAAAAGAAAATATTTTTATATAATTCTTAGATTCATTAATCAATACAAACTCCCAAAAGTTTACATCAACTAGATCTTTGTGAATAAAACACCTACTTTGAAGTTCAAAATATTTGCGGTTGTCCACATCCAAAAAAGATAACTCTTACAAAGTGATAAATTGGGGCGTGCAAACCATGGACCTGGATATCACCTATTTTCTAGGTATGATTTCTGTTGTTGCGCAAGGAGTTTCCAACATACTTCACCAAATCTAAAATTTTCCTCGTCTTCACTTAATAACTCCTTATCCCTCTATGGTTGGTTATACTGGGTACTTAATCAAGACAAAACTCGTAATTGGTTTTCCTTTCGTCAGTGGTAGTCCTTGATCAATTTTTTTTTCTCATAACCAAAGACTACAACTTGCTCTGCATTTTTTCATTTTTAACAATTAATAATTTACCTAGCGGGTCGTATACTTGCTCCTCTTCTACTTTGTCAGCTAAATAGTGTAGTTTTCTGATAGCTCCTTTCTTCGATTTCTGAAAGGGCATTATTTCACCCTACTTTTCCAGTGGCAGTCAGAATTTCTCGTCCCATGGCCCTTTCCATACCTCAAAGTGATTATTTATTAACAAACTTGTTCTCGTCTTGATATAGCTGAAATATTGCTGAGTAGACGTTAAACAATATTCAATCAGTCAATCATTTATTTTATGGGTTTTTCGTCTTTTTTTTTCGAATTGTACTTCTTTTTATTTGTCCATGTTTCGACTTTTTATCCATGTTTCGACTTTTTACATTTATATTTCACAATTTCAAGGTTGTAATGGTTGTCTTTTGGTCTATGAAAATCCTCACATTGAAAAAATCACAATTTAACTTTGTTGACAGACAGGTATCTTTTTTGCAAGGTTCATTTAATTTGATCAAATGAAGAATATTTCGCTAGACTTACTAGCTTTAAAAACGTCTCTATGTCATAATTAATTGCAAAATATTTTATTAACAAACTTGTTCTCGTCTTGATATAGCTGAAATATTGCTGAGTAGACGTTAAACAATATTCAATCAATTGTAAAATATTAAACAAACTACATAGACTGTCAAGTATTTTTACTTGGACACAAGACAAAAATTTATAAACATAGATTGTACAAAAATATTTTTCGGAAAGGACTACCCCACAAAATATGATTGATTGACAAGTGAAATTAAAACGTTTAGTGAGCAGTCTCTCGGCTGCAACAAAACGATACCAAAATTTGTCCATTGAAATTTTAAATCTTAACGAAGAAGAAAAGAAGATAAATGTAGCAGCGGCAGTGAGTACCGACTGCCACTGGGAAATACGTGGGGACAGGATATTAGCCCCGCCAAACATATTATGTACAAACATCACAACTGATATAAATAAGAAATACTATGAAAATGATTTAACTGTTTAAAAACAAATTACTTCGAATTTTCATTAAGCCGGGAATGATGTACCTTACTGTCTGTTCTAGAAGCTTTCTCTTGATTGTTTCCGTTTATCGCTCCAAACCCGCTCGTGATCAATGATGGCCATATTTGATCTTGCAAAATCTTCCAAAGAATGCCCAGGTAATTCGACTGACGTGTAGGAATGGATTTTTTCTGGTGAGGTCACTGCGGTGTTCAGGTTGTCCGTCCTCTGTAAAGAAAATTGCTGTTAGTGGGAAGAATCACCTGACAGATGCTTTGCCAGAGTTGACGTTAGAATTTTTATTGGAATATATGCTGGATGCCAATAGAGATGAATTTACTTAGGTTTTTAACATGAATAAAAATATGAAGGATTTGGAGTGAATGTACATGTGACAAAAACGCACACGATACATAGAAAACTCCAGTTTACCAAGTACATGGCTTTTATTCTTGTCTACATCTTGATGTCGCCCGAGGGTCTTCAGCCAGAGGTGATCAATATTCACAATTCTTATTTCCCATCTATCAAAACAAAAATTCACAAAAACATCTATTAATATAATATAAAACAAAAAGAATCGGTTTTAATCCTTTCAGAATATGCATTCATCTATTACAAATAAAATTATCTGAAAGTGAACATTTAATAACCGAGAACATGAAATTCTTTGACATATAAATATATAATAGAAAACATTTTCCATATATCAGAAATTGATTTTGTCTGTAAATGCTACTTCGCAAATTCAAAATTGGTTGGTATCTCTTGTCTTCTAAAAACTTTTCTGAAATTTTAAATTTAAATATTGGCGATATTATAATGTTCTACAGTATAAACGGAAAAATTCACAAAAATTGTATTTTTTATTCATCTTTCCAAATTGTGTTTAATTTTGGGTCATACGACTAGTTAAGGTAATTCTGATTCTATCTGATTGTCCCCGCCGTGCCCGTAGCATCCTCTGAGCTTAGAGTATGAGTCTTCCTAACAGGCCTGGCACATGGATCGGTTTTCAGGGGCTCCGGCTACAGAGCTGCTAGGCGCGTCCCCAGTTGGTGGATAGGGGAATGCCCTGTCTATGTGGGGTAGTCAGGTCATAATACGAAAAGCCTGACCTAGGACCAGTGTAGCCAAACTGTTTGGAGAAACGCCACGCTCCATGCAGTATAAAGACCCCTTCTATATTTCTCTAAAGAGAGCATACGCACTTGGTGGCGTATGGAAGGCTAAATGTCCTGCCCCTACCCATTTTCCAGTGGCAATCAAAAGTTATCCCTTCCACCTTTATAACTTTCTTCTTTTACTTACAATTTTTTGCATTGATTAACTTGTTCTCGTCCTGATATAGCTGAAATATTACTCATTGGACGTTTCACTCTCAACTAATCAATCAATCAATATGATTATCCAAAATGTATGATACTTTGGCAGTGAACAAATGACTTCTTATATGAAATACACTAAGCAATTCTTCAATGAAATTGAGACATACAATGTTTTGAAGACAACAGTATCAATACAACAATGGTATAAACCAAAAATAAACTGAAGTAAGATGTCCATATGATTATAAAATTAAAATAAACTGGAAGGCTTTCTCACAGAAAACGTTAATTAGCCTTTAAGAAATTTGCAGGGATCAAACATTATCAGTAGAAGCCACCTTTATATCCATTTGAAATCCCTTCTCAGTCAATTTACAAGGGATCCAACATTTCCAATATCAATACGACAAGCAGGACATCGCTGTCCCATTGAAAGTAACTGATACTGCAGGCACTGCAGCAATTATGAGCATAGGAAACAAGGAAGTAGTTGTTTTCTCTGTCGTAACATGTTGCACATTTCCTGGCTTAAATACTAACCTGCGCCTTGTGCGGTCCCGGCTGAAGAACAGGCTCGCAGCATCCTCTGCGCTTGGAGTATTAGTCTTCCTAACAAAGGCGACACGTTTGCCGTGTGTCGAGACCCGTGTCGATGGTTGAAGAGGTCCCGTTGGGTGCGAACCTGTATTCAGACTCCTGCTGCGGCAATAAATAGCCGTTGGTCTGAGAATACAGGGTCTATACCCTGCTATGGCTCCGATATCATCTAAACGGGTGGTCGGATGGACCCGGTCCGATCAATCGGCTGGTCATGCCAAGCCCTCAAAGATTTTTCTCCAAAAATGAGATTTACAACGTCTCCTCTTTACAATTCACTGGTGCAGCAAATAACGAATTTTTTTGGTCAAAAAATTAAAATACACAAAAATTAACAAAAATATATAAGTCAAATTAATTTTAAAAAATATTGAAAATATATATAGGATAAAATAAATAAAAAATATAAATAGATTGATTAAATACATGAAAAGCTTTAGTTTTGTGTTTAAGTGACTTGTCTGTGTTGTAAAGGTCTGACCAGTATTGAGTCATCGCTGATTACTCATTCTTAATGCTACCTGTGTTGTCAAAGACTGATATCTGTGGAAAATGTCTGTCCAGCGTTGAATCAACATGATCAGTCGTTCTCAACGCTTCCTGTGCTGTAAAAGACTGACCCGCGTTGAAAATGTCTGTCCGATGTTGAGTCAACGCTGGTTACTTATTTTCATGAATGACTGATCCGCATTGTCTCAACACTGAACAGACATTCTCAACAAAAATCAGTCAGCAGTCT
>MJUU01012073.1:0-18115 GCA_002080025.1 Modiolus philippinarum | reverse complement strand
TGTGAAATAAAAACACCGGTAAAGTAACAAGTATTTGTCAAAATGTGTATGTGGCATATAAACGGATTTAAGTTCACAAGAATTTATGATTGCTCAACAATTAGTTATATCAAGTATGAATAGGGTATGATTTTACAGTCTTACAAATGTATGGTAAGGCTGGATTTCTTGGGCTCAACCAAACTTGAAAACTTGAAGTAGCCTTCTTATACAATGAATATTAACACATGAATTACTTACCTTTCAACAAGGTCGAAACATTTGGCGTTATCTGTATGTGTTGTTTCCTCTTTCCTGCAATTATAATAATGTGATAAAACTGTCCCATTGCATACAACCCCCTGGTAATGCTAATTAGAACTGAGCAAATCATACAACTTTTTATTCGTGTGTTATTACTCTGTTGCAAAAAGTCTCATAAAATTTCTGAAAAAGCAAATTAGTTCCATATTAAGATTGCATTACTGATAAAACATGATTACATGATAATATTATTTCCTAACCTGTAGATTTACCGAAATGGAATGGATTCTTTAATGTTTTCTGTATTGTTTTCCATACTTACGATTTCAATTTGTCTTTCAATTTTCTCTTTTTCTTTTTCCTTTTCTCTTTTTCACCAGTCTTTATTGTAGGTCTTGCAAAATAAATGAACAGTAGAAAATATTTATTTCAGGTGACCTGAAATTCAAATATTGTAAACAACACATATGGGGGTGGGCGGAAGGGGATCTCATCCCGATTTCCCGTCCTTAAAATGAGCAAATCCCGAAATCCCGGACATTTTTCGCGAAAAGTCCCGATCCCGAAAGATTATATTTAAGAATCAAATTTTTGTCAATCCCGTTAAATTTTGCCCGATAAAACATCGATTTCCCGGGTCTAAAAACACCACTTACCGTGTCCTGATGACATTTTCATTCCGAATTCCCGACCTTAGAAAAGAGTCATCCCGATTTCCCGAAGTTAAAAATGGTCTTGCCCCCTTCCACATATTATTGAAATAGTTTTTATCTGTGTTAACAATGATCTCTATTTATCTTAGTTATTGTGTACTTGTTCTTCAGAGAATTTCTCACATAGATACAATGTCATAGTTTCAAAGGACAAGGTATGATAAGGGCTGTTTTCTGCCCCCTCACAGAATATCTCTGATAGGCAATGTCTATTATATTTCAAATATGCATACATTTAAGTTTCATGCATCATTGGCGTTGCCTAGCAACCATATCCTAACAACAATCTATGTATTGTAATATTACTGTAAAATATGCATACAAGGTATTTTTCAAATACATCCCTGTGATTCTTACGTGTGTATAAACTCTGGATGTTGAGAACAACAAAAATGCCAGATTTTAAAACTGTCTATGATGTAATGGTTGCCATGGCAACTGGTTATGGCCATAGCAACGCAATATCAAAATTAGTAGATTTCGACGTTTTGAGCGATTAAGAATATCAAAGTCATACCATTGCTTGTTGAAAATGTTTAAAGCATGTATTATAATCAAATACATTAACACATATCGATAAATAAAATAAGAGCCTGTCCTTGGGGGCTCCCTTTAGCGATCCGTCCGTCCATTGAAGTGTCTGTCTGCCCATAAGAAATCATGCCCGGGCTAGTATTACTTTTGTCTTTTGAGTAAGAATTTAATATTCAACTGATAGATACTTAATTTGAAGAAAAAGTGTTTAGCACTAACCATAGGTGATGACCCGTGACCTTGAACTTTAACTTCAAGGTCAATTTATTGCTTTCTTATTGATAAAAGAGGAATGGCGAGTTTCCCGTGGATTTATTTCCTTCATCTTACCGATTTCGCAAATGCATCAAATCTTCTCCAAAACTGTTTTAGAAGGCCATCCATTGTACACTATCATAACAAAATAAATTCATATTCATTTTCATTCTTGAAGATGAAAGATTCACACTCCACTTGAATGCAATTTTTACAATTTTTGAAGGTTTTTGTTAAATTCTTTATATAGCACCGCCAGAACCAAAATAAATGAACAGACATTTGGAAGGGCAAATTTTTACACACATGCAACAAAGAATTGGTTTTGGTTCTCAGTGTTCTCCGAATAGTACCATCTTCCCAAACACTGTTAAGTGGGTTAAATGAACACACGAGGATATTTACAGCCATGTTTCGAGTGCTGATATGTCAGAAAATATACAAGTGTGTAATCTACTGATTTTTTTTCCTCAAAAGAACACACACCAGAGATTACCTTACATTATTTTCGCCAAAATTTGAACAAATTTTGAGAAAAAAAATGGCCTACATACATACAAACGAGAACAAAATACACCTCTTTGTTCTCACATAAACAAAACAAAAAGGGATATGGAGTAAATATTCATGGGACAAAATCTCTAACCAAATGGACCAATGCTTTCATTGTTGTTCTTCATCTTGAAGTAACCATGAGGCCTTCAACAAAGAGCAGACACTCTTTCCTCATAGTAAGTTCATTACGGTCCCTGGCACAGGTTTAAGCGGAATACACAAGTATGCCTTATATATGAAGACGGGTTTTGCATTCTGTATGTGGACTAGTTCTACATCATTTCAAGTCCGTAGAACCGCAGAACTTTGAAACTGAGTCAACTATCTTCATTTCAAAATTATTCTGAAATCGCCTTTCTTATATTCATATATGATATTATGGGTCTATTCTTACTTTATAGACAAAACTTTTTTTCAGTAGTATTCACTCACAGATATTGATACCATGTCCTTGATATGTTGTTGATTCATAGTATACTGGAAGTTTTAATACGAAGTAATTTCTCAAAAATAATGGACAATCACCTTGTGGGGAGTCCGTAAATCAATAATGTTTTGCAGTTAAAGAGGGTATTAAAGAGGGTCACTTTTGTACAACATGTATACGTTATATAACATGATTTTTCTGATTTTTTTTGCTGATCGTAAAGCGTCATTTATTAGTACAAACAGAAATGTCTCTTGTATAAGATGTTATGTACTAAGAATACGAGATTGAATCTGATCCCCCCATTTAGACCCTCATTTAAATTTCACTATCCCTGTAAAAAAAAGCAAACATTCTACACGTATCTGTATAGAAAAAAAAATATTAAAAGATATTTTAAATTAAAAACAAAAATATAGCAATAACATACCTTACGTAACTGTTTTTGATACACGCATTTTTTTTTTGGGGGGGGGGGTCATGTCAAAAAAGTATTACTAGTATCTCATTATCCTTATTCATATATTTGAGGTTGTGTGTTCGTTTTTGAACATCGGGAGTTAGTACGAAAATTCTAACAATCAGAAAATTGCAAAACCTATTGAAGAGTATATGATTATATGTACGAGCTGTTGACAAATTGGGTTGGCCTTTTAAAACATATTTTGCTAATAATTTTAGTACGGTTAGTAGCATATACTGAACATGTTACTGAAATGTTATTCCTACCATGATGCAGAACCTATTCCTACCCAGGTGCAGAACCAGAAAAATACACATGTATCCCTTCAGACATGCACACGGCCTGAAGTTCACCAAGTGGGTCACCCAGTGGTTTCCAAGCCTAGAACAGTTCTTGACCCCAATGTCCAGGGGAATGCATTGAAACATCAAATAGCATTTTTTTTAAATAACTGAGGGTGGGGACCTTTACAAGAACCGGGTATGAATGTTTTTAAGCTCGGAATTCGGGAAATAAATAATTTAAGCCCGAATTTTCGGGAAATAAATGCACCGGGAATCGGGATTTCATCAGTTCTTAAGTTCCTTGTAGTTTCCTATAAATGCATTTTTTGTCTTATATTTTTACGTTTTTTAAGACATCAGAGAAAAACAAAGCATATAGAAGCA
Organism: Modiolus philippinarum; assembly: GCA_002080025.1. Taxonomy (NCBI): domain Eukaryota; kingdom Metazoa; phylum Mollusca; class Bivalvia; order Mytilida; family Modiolidae; genus Modiolus; species Modiolus philippinarum. The sequence continues at coordinate 14,257 of MJUU01012073.1, read as the reverse complement.
AGGACAAAACAATTCCGCCTAGGATTTACTCTGATTTAGAATACGAAAAAAAAATCTTGTTATCATTCTGTTCTCTCTCTGTCCCGGAGGTATTGTTGTCATTCAAGAACATGATTTCTACTGCTATTTGTTCCGTATTTCTACTGCTTGTCTTGGATCTTGGATTTCTACTGCATTTGTGAACAAAAATAACAACAAGCATACGATTTTGTTAAAACATAGGAATTTGGTTCACTGCTGTGAAGAAGTATAAATTATTATATTACATGTATTACTGAAATACTTCAGGGTAAAAACTATATTCATCTATTGTTTATCAATTTTTTATACAAAAATAAGCATTATGTATATTATCACGTATATCGCTGCAATACATGTCATAATAAGTACAAAGCTACCGGCAATATATATTTATATCAATTTCAAGGGTAATGGAACCATACTTGGTTCTATTAGCTTTCCCGGAGGCACTGATTTTGACCTTGCAATCTACAAAATTTATGGCATCTGAACATTCTGGAACATTTAAAAAGAATTTAATGTATTTCCAGTATAATTATTTTGTTTTTAATGTTCAGTGGTCAGTAGAAACCGGAGAACAATTTTTAATTCATAACTCCAAGGACTTACAATGAAGGGGTGGGCAGGGTAAAGGGAGACTTTGAAAAAAGATAGGGAGGGAAAATGAGACAGGACCAGGAGAAAGGAGACAGTGGACAGGAGAAAGGAGAGAAAGAGAGAAAACGGCAGAGGGAAAGAGAGTGAGAAAGAAGGGATAGAAGGATAAAACAGAAACGAGAAACAATCGAGAGAAAGAGGTACTAATAATTTCACACAAAATATAAAAGAACTTTAAAATTATATATAAGTAAATTATTTGTGCGAGTTAGAATTCCCAAGATGGATACAAATCTATGGTTGTTTCTGTTTAATGTGTTGTACAAGGTCTTATTCGTATATTATCCAAAATGACAGCTAGATTGGGCCACCGTGAGCTCACAATTCACATTGATTGCCCTGGTGGAAAATTCATTCAAAGATATCTGCCGAGCACTGGCACTAGTCTTAAATTTCCTGTAATTTGCATCGACTTATAATGTCTGTATCATGGAACATGCCGTAATACAAGAAATGGTCTGGTAACCAATAGAGTGTGTTGCAAAGTGCGTTCCTAAAAAACGATAAATTCTTAATGTCATTCTATGACTTATTCTCTGAACATTTACAAGTATAAAACAATGTAAGCTGAACCCTAGTGAAAAGCAAACGGTTCACCAATTAAGACAAGATGACAAACTTTAAAAGTGTCAAATGTACATCGCATACTCCGGTAAGAAAAAGGGCTCCCGTCTACTTGTCAATGTGCCAATGCAATCTCCAATCAAAACCGGTAAATTATATTTCAAAATTATTATTGGTCTCCATGGTGTGTAAAAATAAATAATTACCAATAGAATTATATTTACCAAATGTGCAAATCATTTGTTTTGCAAATATGGAACATTGCTTTTAATATCAAAATAGTGAACAATAAACTGGCTTGCCGTCTCAATATAAGAATATTGAACAATTTACTTCCATCTTTGTAAAGGATATATTAGAATGTAGTTTTAGGTAAAGTCATTGTAACACAATATCAAACAGTATTATAATACATAACTAAATATTTTATTCATTAATATACATTTTTTATCTGGATCCAGCAACTTCGACCTCCCCTTTTCACTACACGTTGTCTGATACATGTAAGGACACTTCGTTAAAATTCCATCATATATACAAAATGAATATCCTTCGCTAAATTGTACTCAAATAAACCCTATGCCGAGTTGGTTGTATTTTTTTCTTACGATGTCCAATCAGGAAAAAGTCGTTCAGGGCTGTACCGTACTTGGCATGATTTTGTAACATATGTACATGTAAACAAAATTGACAACCGCTAAAATTGGACAAAATCAGAAATAAACTGCGAAGGGGAGCATGCACCAGGTAAAGATTTTGCATACATTTTTATCATTAAAAGATATATATTTGAGCAAGACATCGTTTTGGTGCACGCTCCCCTTTTGACTTTTTTCATCTGAAAACGATGCGAAAAGACGTGCATTCGGGTAGAAAACGTTGTATCGTGTGTTAAAAACGTGTTCCAATCGAATAGAAATGTGTTGACTGGCTGAAAGAGGAAGACCTTGAGATTACAAATATATAAATTTAATGTGCATAAACGATAGCTAATAAATAAGCAAAATGAGGGGGCAAATTACCATTGCTTATCATACCTTGTCCTTTGGGCAATTTCCAAATGGTATTCTGAACACCTTGGCGTGTTTAAACTGCCAACATGCATTTTTTGCAATTTTTTTTTTTGGAAATTGACTCGTTGAGTACCTTGTGGTTGCTTATATGTTGTGATTGTCTTATTTTAATATTTTTGTCTGTCAACGGATGTTACAATGTATATTATAGAATTGTCAAAATATTATAGAAATCTGGTATTCTTGAATGTGAATATTTATAATCCTGGCAGACAACATTCTCTACTATTTATACCATCCTTTTCAACAAGAGACTCTATTCGTATCCCTGTTAATTTAAGAATAGCTGCAGGAACATATATCTTGCAAAATGACAGAGCGAAATATAACAGCAATCGATTAGATGCAATCTGTATAATGTGTGGCACTGGCATTGAGGACATGGAACATTTCCTATTAATCTGTCCAATGTTGGAATCTGTCAGGTTGGCAAATATGAATGACTTATATGATGAATTTTATCACTGAATCCTGTCTTAATTCTAAAAACTGGAGATTGTGTCTGTAAGACACGGATGCCCAGCCAATAAATTTATCGCAAAAGATAACCTACAATGTAGCGATAGTAAGAACACCACGATTTATTTTCGTGATATTTTCACGCCCGCGAAAATTATGTTTACAGTATTATGACATATGAACAAACTTTCACTGTTGAAGGCCTCATTGTGACTTCGAAATGAAGAACAATAAAAAAAACCGCTGCTCGATTGCTTGGTTTTACTATGTTTTAGTACGAGACTTTGTCTCATGTGCATTTACTCCATATCCTATCATTGTTTCTGTAAATTTTTGTCCATTTTCTGTTTTGTTTTAGTTTTGTTTAATTTAAAATCAAAACCAAATTTACTGTCACCCTTTCTTTGTGGTTGAAGCGATTGAAAATATATGACTAAATTTTTCATGATACACATCAAGACAATTTCTACTCTTTGTTCTACTATTGCATACAAATATGTCGTCGATTAACATATATATGTATTGCGATTTTAAGTTTCTTCGTAATTTACTGCTCCTTGATAGGTTCGGATAAAATTATTAATTTTTCAGAATGCGTTTTACTAATTAAGTCAGAGATGAAAGGATAAAGCGTATAGAGTCTCCACAAATACATAATAAAAGCAAACAACAGAACAACGCTTTATCATGGAATCATCAGTTATTTACAATTCCCCGTGCTCATACCTTATGGTGAGTTTAAAGTCTGAGCCAAGCACCAGTTTAAACGGAAATCATTAGTAGATATCGAACGACGCTACATCCATTTCTTTACTTTCTCTATGGATGCGGGATCGTCGGCAAGCCTAAGGGTACTTAGATGAAGAACAAGCTTTTATAGTTTTTTATAGTTGTTCCAATGCTTGGTTATAGAATGTTTTTGAGACTTGTCTCTGGTGCATTTACTCCATATCCTTTCATTGTTAATTTCCAATCGCTTTCATCCAGACTTATGTGACTTCAAGATGAAGAACAACAATAAAACATATAAAAGCGTTGCTCCATTGCTGTGTTTTACCATGTATTTGTAGAGATTTTGTTTCATTTGCATTTACTCCATATCCCTTCATCGTTAATTATAAAAGAAAACTACATATTAACAGCCATACTATACAACGGCATTAGAATACCGAAGGAACAAGAAGTAATAAAACTGTAGAAATTTCCCCTGGACAATGGGGTACATGTACTCTGTTGACATTCATTTGACGTAAATATGTTTATCGAAAAGAAAATTCAAAGTGTCATACGCACCACTTACTCATGTGCAGTTTATTTGAAAAGTAATAACTCACTGTCTTGACAATTGTACAAGATTTGCTCCAAACAAATTGGGTACCCTGTTGGCTGATATTTGACGAAAAAATATTACTTACTTATACAACTAGTTTGTTTTACATAAATTATCAAAAATCAAAATAATCAAAATACCATGCACACATTTGTTATGTGTACAAATGATCTGAAAAATAAAAACTTCCTGTCTTGAAAACACGGTACGAGATTTTCTCCAAATAAATGGGATAGATATACCTTGTTGTCATATCTTGGCTTAAAATGACCAAGTTCAACATCAGGTATATTTGTTTAAAAATATAATCAAATGAGCATGCATACTTCTGATATCTGCAAAATAAAAAAAATGTCTTGAAATATTTAAATTTGCCAAAAACAAATAATGTACCCTTTTGTATTCCAACTTCCAACGAAGATTTTTATATGCTGATGATTTGTGAATTATTATTTCAAAAATAAAAAAGGGTTAAATGGTGCTCACGCGTCGTTTTTAAATTGCGACCTATTTTTTGACAGCAAAGCTGCAAATGAATGCACGTAGGTTAGCGTCAATTTCAATTCTTTAGCATTTTCTTTAGCGCCTTAACAATTTTTTTTCTTATCTCGTAATAGGACAAGAAACTGCAATTACAAAAATACCAGAAGTCAACAAATGCAAATATTTAATGACATTACATTTTCTTTAATCTGAAATTATTTGAGATTAAAAGTTTTTTTTCTTATAATTCTTATACTTGGAGCAGATATCTTTTTAGTACATTATGTTCATTAGAATTCGAACTTTCAGTTTTTATGTCGGAGTACCTACGTTTGGCAGTCGCCGCTCGCCATTTTTACAATTTAAATAACCGGATTTTTTTTCCGACGGGAAACCAAGTTAAAAATGAGCAAGACAAATACGGGACTTTCGAAATAGGAACTCCCGCGTTATAGAAGACAGAAACGGCCACCTAAAAAACCAGTAGAAGCAATGACTGGATTGGGATTCCTGACTTATTTAAATACATATATACTAGTAACCTTTTAAACAAACTATTTATGAAATTGAAGTGTACTTATATTTTTTCCTGCATGACAATTCTTTAAATTTTAATTGACGAAAAAAATTAACACTTGAGCGCCACAAATATATTTAATTTTGTGTGTTGGTTGTGCCCACATAAGAAGCCTTCTTTCCGCTTTGTGATAGTCATATGTTTAAATACCCTAAATCTGCATGGCAGAGAAAAACATCGGAAACTGTCTTTTATTTTTTTATTTCAGAATTTCCCATTTTGCCTTTTTTGCTTCTGTATTCGTTTGTATTAAACAATGCTTAAATTGATAAAGCCAGATAGACTTCATATAAGTAACTGGGACCCGAATCGTCAACCCAAAACGAACAATCCAAGGACAATGGCAACATCGGAAACAACAGATACAGAGACACAACACGAGGACAGCACAAAAAAGAAAAATGACACACACACACACACACACAGATGAACAACACCTGCAAAATAAAATCCATGGGTGAGATCAGGTGCACCGGTAAAGTAAGCATCTCCTTCTTATAAGATGCCCGTCGTATTGAAGATGATTATACCGGTAGTAACGTCAAATCCGGTAGAGGAAACAACAATTAAGCTTTTAAAGATGGTGATGTCGAGGAGGGATGACTTCAATGTTTGGATATCATACCCTTGTTTAAGTAGCCTATTTGTGAGCAGCCCGGCTCTATCAAGGAAGTCACTGTATCGAACACAGGCTCTTGAATAGCGAATGATCTTGGAGATGTAAACTCCGTATGCCGGTGTCATATAGCCATTTTTCCCCCATGCTAGTTTTTCCGGGGGAAAATTCTGGATCGATCCCAATTTCCCCCCCGGAAAAACTGGCATGATCTTTCCCCAACAAATTTATGGAGGAGAAACTGGATCAGTCCAGTTTTTCCCCTCAATGATGACATGTGCCAGTTTTTCCCCCGACGCCATGGATAATCTTGGCGACGTTCTCTTCGGCGCATTTTTTTTCTTCTCTTTTAATGAGAAAACCGTTTCGCCCTTATTCTTTTTTTGTATTATTCTTATATGTACAATTTGTAATTTTGTAAAACTAAATCTGTACAAATTATGATCAATTATAATTTGTTTTTTTCACTTTGTACAAATTACAAATTGTACAAAATTAGCTTGAATACAAATTATAATTTGTTTAAAATTAGCCCCAAAATGACCTGCATCTTGTACAACCCAAGACCAACCTGCATGATACGGTAAATATCATTGATATACCACTTACTGATCTTAAAAAAAAAAGTCTGTTTCACTTCCTTTAGATAATGGAAATTCTCTTCTGTTGACTTTAATATTGCATATTTCGGCACCGGATTTTGCATGGTTGTATAAAAATATTGTACATTTCTAGAACCACTTTTAGTTTGATGATTTCCTACACAAATGGATAGAAAAAATACTTTTTAAAAATGCTCTATGCTTTTAAAGGGATAATATTTTCGGCGCACAATTATCGACAAGACTGGACCATTGTAAAATAGGTATTGGCAGGTATTACCTGAAGTCAGATGATAAACAAGTCTCACTTTGACTTTTACCATGTGCTTCTTCCAGCTTTTTAATTCAAGAAAAAACATACCCGTAAAGGAAATAATTCAACAAAATACCCCAATATGTAATTGAAATATGCATGCATTAAACGCAAAAGAAATATTTGAAAGAAATTGTTAATGTATTGCTACTTTCTATTTCTTGTTTACAAACAAAAAGTCCGTGGATTAAATTTGTAACCCCGAACGAGTACACCTTGCTATTATTAGATAGGTCAACTCGGTTCATCTATTTCATCAAGTTACTTGGTCACCCTTAAAATAGGACAATCCACCACTTAGAAATTTTCACCTGTTTGAAAAATATTGTGAAAATTCATATGACTGCAGACTTTTGTGCATACCCTAAACGGAGAATTCAACATTTTTCAGTTATGTATGGTCATTCCTGATTTACATACCAAATATGATAAAGATTAGTGTACAAATAAAGCTGAAATCGTAAGATTTCCATTATCTAAAGTTTAACGTAGTCATTGGACCGTATGAGGTCAAAGTCAAATGATTTTATGTCCGCCCGTGATTAGTAGTACTACTGGATCAAATATGATATTCCTACTCGAAAGAGTTTTCAAAATATCCTGTATAAAGTAAAAGTTAACGCTGTCGCCGTAATACTTTGCACGCCAATGTCTCGATTTCCGCGACATGTATCGCGGCCGACAAAAAAAATTGCATTACCTAAATTTTAAATTTCCAACATAATTCCAACTTGATAGATTGAACTGACCTTTATTAACTGTTTAACTCCAACTGTTTTCATCAATTCATTCTAACTTGTAGGATGTTAAAACTATTGAAGTTTGACTGTAAAATGACATTATGGTCATGTGTGTAATTTTCATTGTAAAGGGTCATAACTTGCTCTGATTATAATTTTTATGACTAGAAATTTAGTGAACGTGTCTGGTGTGCTCTATTGCATTAAATCAAATATATTTTCGTTAATTTCGTCATTTGAGACAAAGTTTAGCAAATGTCGTTAGATTGCACAAGTTATAAGTGATTTTTGGGCTTATTTTGTACAAATTACAATTTGGCTGGCGGCCATCTTAGATATGATGCAGAATTTTTTTCAAATGATTCAACTAAAGACTGTTATGACCAAGATTTCTTTCAAATGGCCTATCAGTTTTTCAGAATGAGGTCTTAGAAAATGTTTTCCCATGTGGTCAAATGGAAATTGAGTTCCGCGCTTGCGGCTATCTTGGAAGAGGTCGGACAACTTAACCATGTTAAATAAAACGTAGTCTTTGACATTCTAGACATTGCTGCACCTCTATCTCAAATTTGAAATGCAAGACAAAAGTTACAAAATCACGAAAAAAGTCTGACTAATGAAGGGCACTTACATCTACATAGGTATTTAGATTTCCTACAAATTATTCATGGGGGTATATTTTGATATGCTGAACATTTTTGAAATAAAAATTTCACCTCTGTTCATATAGTTTTTTTCTAAATAAATAATAAAATAAAACATCAAAATTTTGAAAATTTTACAGAAAAGGGCAATAATTCTAAAATGTGTCATCAGATTTTTTTTCAAGATTGCACGGTTGGTAGACCTTGTCATGTTGATCTTTTATATACGAGTCAGGTAAAGGTTTTTGAGTTACATGCCAAAAAACTGCAATCAGCTTCTCTGTTCTTTTTTAGCAAGACAGCCATGTTGTTTGACCTGGGACAAAGAAATGACAAATTTGAAACTAACTACCCTAGTAATTATTAAGTTGAAGTTTTGTTCCATTTGGCCAAGCGGTTTCACTATTTTTGAAAGTGAACTAACCGGGACGGACGGCCGACGGACACCAAGTGGTGGCAAAAGCCAGGTGAGCTAAAAAGTGGGTCCGATTCCTCTGTATCGGCAAATTAGTTGATGTTTAGCAATCACAAAATAAAGAATATGCAGGGTTAGTCCTTGAATATTTTTTTTCACAATTCATGCAACAAAACATTTTATGTACGAATTTTTTAGGAAGCATGGGCATGATCATTTATATTCAAATGAAGGGGGAAATTTTGGCATGGGGGAAAAACGGCAATATGTACACATATTCAAGTTTTGCCGGGGGAAAAACGGCTCTGATCCAAAATTTCCGAGGGGGAAAAATAGGAACGATCCAGTTTTTTCCCCGGGGGAAAACTGGCATGGGGGAAAATGGCAACAAAACACTGGTGCTGTTGGGATGTTGCTACAAAGAAAATGGAAGTTGACTATTTGAAAAGTGAAGTCATCGCGTTTGTCGTACAGCTTACTTTGAAGTCTACCTCTGTTGTCAATTTCGAGACGAAAGTCAAGGAATGAGGCCGATGAGGAAGTGTCCTTATCCTTAATTTAGAGCTCTTTTGGATAGATCAGATGAAGAAAATCACCAAAGCAAGGGTTGTTTAGTGACAAAATATCATCTATATAACGGAAGCTAAAATTGAAAGATTGGGCCAGTTCTTTATCTTTATTTTGAAGAAGCCTTTCATTATAAACAATGAAAGGATATGGAGAAAATAGACACAAGAGAAAGTCTCCACAAAAGCATGGTGAATGGGAATAATAACAAAGCTACCGAACAGAATTGTCAAGAGCCAAAGCCCATGAGGCAAAAACAAAAAGCAGGTGGACACCAACGAAAAAATTGTAGACAGCAGTGGTCTTGACTTGGTACAGGCATTTCAAAAGAAATGGTGGGTTAAACCAGTTTTATGGAACTCAACAGCAATTGCTATTGAAAGATCGTAGAAAGTTAAAAAAATGATCATCCCAGTATTAAGTAAAGAAAGAATCTTGAATCAGAGTTCTGATCGAAACTTCAAATTTTTCCACAAAGGACTGATGTCTATTAAAAAAAATTAATGATCGTGTGAGACGTAATTTTTTGAAGTCGTCATTAATAAGGCGGTCAGGAAGATAACTATGTCTAATGAGAAAGTCTGTATAATTTGTTGTAACTCTCGCGTAACGCATCACCTATGAAACATACACCCTGTAAGTAGGAGAGGCTAGAATACTGCTGTCTATGTTAGGGAAATTGATAATTTTGACATTAAAATCGTCGCTTTTTCGTAAATTTTAGTACTGATATGACCATTTTTGTCAAATTTGAGATGCAAGTCAATCAAGTGGTTTCTGTCGTCTCATTTATCTCTAGTGCTGGAGGATATACCGATCGGATCTATTTAGCAAACGATGCATTACTAATAGAAGATCATCAATCAATACGGTATCTGTTCCAGACCATACGCGTATTTGGATATTTTTTTTTCGAAATACCCATACGGTCGGACCGTACGCGTACGGTCTAGCCATTTAAAAGTCTTGCGTGTTCTTGGATAATATATCAATTACTTAATATTATGTATACAATATTATTTAATGGATTATGTTGTTATGTTTGGAAACAACTAAGATTTTCTTATTTAAAAGAAAATCACCAAAAATAAGAATTTACCGTTATTATGTTTTGGAGGTGCCTTTATAAAATTGACCTATTAATTGAACGTTATTTCAGATAAAATAATAATAAAAACTAGTGTTTCGTAAAAATATATTAAATGTTAATTGAAATAAAATATATTTATGGTCTTCTGTGAAAATCCTGAGAAAAAAATATTGAAGCCCACATCTAAGGAACAACAACATTTTTCCCAATTACCCCAAAAAGGGTGCAAATCCCAAAATCTCGTAGAGGGACAGCTGAATAAATATAACAGCGGAAATAACACAGTGTTCCAAAAGGGAATATCATGTTTCCATGAACAAAAGTCCTTAATGTAAAATCACATTTAAATTTGAGTGAAAATGTGATTATTTTTTTTTATTTCACTTCTTTTATAATATCATTTCAGCTAAATTAGTAATTTCTTATTTTTATAAAGACCTAATAATTTTTACGGTTTTCAGTGGTAGTTAGTGCTATCAGTTTTGACTGTTACTTCTTAGTTTGAATAACGAATGTAGTGTCTGTCTTTTTCTTTGTACTCATACGGTCTAAATGTACGCGTTCGGTCCAGCTCGTAGTAGACCGTACACGTATACTCATACGGTCTGACCGTACGCGTACGGTCCAACCATACGCGTACGGTCGGACCATATGAGTATACGCAAACGGTCCGGACCGTACGTGTACGGTCTAAATACGCGTATGGTCTGGAACATATCTAAATGAGAAATTGAAGGATCTAGCATCCGTGATTTTATGATCTTAAATGAGTCTCTGAAGAAATTTAGTCTCGTAAGAATATAAAAACAAGTCTGCGAGGGGAGGAGCACAACTAGTGCCCATTGGTATCCTAACTTTCTGTTGATAAATTGCACATATAAATGTGACAAATTTGTTTCAAGCATACTGTACATCTGTTTTTCATCGTAGTATACTTTTTCTTTTAAATTGTTTTTTATTGGGGATTTTTACCCTGAAATAGCATTTTTTTTTAATCGGCAAAGGCATTTTGAATGATACTTTTGAATCGTGATTTCAGTTTATGATGAGGATGCGTGGAATACAGCGTGGAAAAATCAAATGCTCTGAGAGAATGTATTTGAGAAAATGAACGGGAACTCAGATTTTCAAATAAATCCTTCGAATTTTAAAGTATCCATACTTCAAAGATGAATAATATTATAGTATACTCGATGCCTGTTTAGACTGCATACAAAATCTTCGTTAAAAGTTCAGTAATATCCTGCGGTGTATCTTTCCTTGTATGGATTTTTGTGTAATTTTGGTACCCAATATAGGTATGGCAGGTCTTGATTGTTATATTTAGTATGCAAAACCAAGCAATGGAACAACGATTTAAATTTTCTTCATATATCTAAATGAATGTTTTATTCTGTCAATTTTAAGAAGAAATCCGAGCTGTCATGTAACAGGTTAAGTGGGTTATAGTTGAGGACATATATAGTAAACAAATCTATCAAGAAAGACTTTTGAAATTGTTTTTAAACGCCCGTTCTAGTTTTCAGCAAAAAAACAAAAAAAACAAAAAAAAAAACAAAAAACAATCAGATAATGGATCTAAGAGCTCGGTGTAGAAATCAAGACGTTATGTTGTCTTGTATTCACTATTTCACTAACACCACAAAACTGACCATAAATTATATATTGAAGATATATCGAGTAAGTTTGCAATCATCATCTAATTTGTGAAAAAAAATGTCACTCACAGATTCATTTTGCTAACATTTCCGGTATCTATGAAATTGATGGAGGGTTGCAGGTTGTTATTCGGTTGGTTAACATCTGTTCTAGGTATTTTTCTAGATTTTCTATTTCCGTCCAATTCATCATATCCCATTTCCCTGCTGGAAAACAAATACCAGGAATTTTAATGAAGCGTTTTCTTCAATCAATCAAATAATCCCAAATCAACATAATAAAAATTACATTTCTGATATGTAGCAATGATATGGTTAATTACTTTATCAATAGGACCGACAAATGAATCCCCAATGGCTTCAATATATTTACGTGACGTACATTGCACGGTAAATGCATTAAATAACAAAATACCAAAGTTACTGTGATTTTAGTTTCCATGCATATGGCCATTTCGACAACTTATGTCTCTTCAGTGCAGATCAAATAAAACAATTTGGAAATCCATAAACCGAAATATATGTAAAGCTGATAGAGAACACAACATTGCTTTTAAAATATATTTCAAAATGATTGAAAACATCTTGGAATAGATGAATCTGGTATTACTGGCTTATCTTATCAGACAAACTATCATCACCGACTAATATAGAGCACTTTTTATAAGGTAGCCTACCTGCTGTTAGATCCGACCTGAAAATCATAAGATTCTGTTGGGATACTATGGATGCCTGCATCATAGGTTGGTTGGGCTGTCCTTGACACCGAATTCTGCAAGTCTCTGTTTTTAATCGAAAAAAACGTAAGTACTATGTGGCAATGATAATGAATGAAAAATAAAAGGACAGGATACAAAGTCCGTGATGGAAATGCTTTGTTCCGTTTATCACAGATTGTGCAGATTGCAATCACTCTCGACTGGCCTATGAAGATTCCCCGTGCGAGAGATGTATGCTCACTATATGATATATCAGTTATCGTGTAGCCTAGATCAACCTATATACTTAAACGTTTTTGGTTGTAAAAATATAAATTTGGAAATAAATCATTGAACCGTTGTTGGTATGAAAAGCCTATATCAGTGTGTATCCAGAACCGAATTATTGATGATTTCCTCTTGTTTTCAAAAATATCATGTGTCCATTATTCCATAATGCAGAAAGTCACATAAAAACTGACCTTTACCTATTATCGAGGTAGTTTGGATATTAAACACCAAACTCTTTATTAGTTGTCTAAAATATCATTTGAAGCCAAATGTGCACTTTGGATTCAAATACAGTCTTAAATGCGAAATTTTAATACAAGTAAATGTGTTTTATTACCAAGTGCCCAATTTAAGCTTCATCATTTTATGCACTACCCCAAAAATATTTTAATCTTATATCTTAAAACGTAGATGTATTATTCAATGTGAAACTAAATACAATATTTTCATTTCATTTTTAATTCTTTAAAAGAACAAATAAGTTTAAAGCACTTCAGAAAAGGTTTATTTTTTTGCGTTGTGCATTTCTGTCGTTCTGGTGAAAATTGTTGACCTTTTTCCTTAAATTCATGGAAGACCTGTCTACGATGTTTTTGGTAGTTGCAACCATCTTTATTTAATATGCTGATTGGGTACAATTCACCCCGAGGGGATGCCTCCAGTCATCAGGAAAAATTGCCAGTTACTCCCCTGATTTCTTTGAATTGTGAGGTAACGGTTGGTCATACATGTGCAAAATTTTATTTGAAGTTGAAATTCCCTTGATAGCATATCATTCATAAAAATAGATCTCAAAATGATCTTTTTCTGACTATCTCTGTATATTGTTTTTGTCTACAAGTCATCACCCATTTAATTAAATGTTTGTAAATGAATCAAAGGAAAAAGGTGCAATTTTTTCATGAAAATTAAAAATACCACGGCAATAGGCGTCGTGTCAGTATTCGTGTTCTTGAGAGAATATCTCATGTGGATACACTATCATACTTTCAAGTTCTGGCATTTTATTTTTATTTTTTTTTTTTTGTAATTTCCAAATGGTATTCTGACCACCTGTATATAACGCCCATATCTCATAATGCAAAGTTTTCTAACGAACGAGTTGATGAGAGCCCGGTGTTTGTCTTTATGTTTTATCTGTCCACCAGCTTAGGAAACAAAAAATACCGAAGTTGCATGTAAAACAGTAAATTTTGTTATGCTGTACACGTGTTTCAAGGAGTAACCTCTCATCAGCAGCATTAGAATCAAATATTTGGAAAGCCATAATCCAAAAGTTGTAAAAAAGAAGTACTCATTTCCAAAAATATCGAAATAGGAGGCCAAATCCAGTACCAAGGACATCCACCGAGTGCCATACACGGAATGAAGCCTCAGTATTTTAAGAGATTAGAATTTTGATAAGTGCTAACAGTAGTGAATCTCATCTCTTTGGCCCCATAAGGCCTATGTTAAATTT
>MJUU01012069.1:96484-108114 GCA_002080025.1 Modiolus philippinarum | reverse complement strand
TATCAAGAGATTATTTTCAGTATTTTTATGTCCTTATATGAGAACGAAAATAATAAAACGATCACCTATTCAGGTGCTAAAAAATAAGCAAAATATTTCGTTGATTTTAAATTATCATACAGGTAGGTGATTTTTTTGAAAATTCAGAAAACCTGACCAGAACAACGAAACTGTAATGCGAAAATGTAATTACAAATTCCGCATGGTAACACAATGTTATTTTTATAATAATTGTACGTGTCACTTTTCCGCAGTATACATGTACAGCGGTAATTAGATGTTGTGATATCGATTGTGTCGCCACCTATGTATACATGGCGGACCCCCAGTAGTGATTTCTTGACATTTCTAAGTTCGTTTTTTTTTTACTTTAAAGATAAAGATATAATTTTTTTGTCGATGTATCATCGATGTTTGACATGTAAATAACAAAATATCAAATTTTGACTTTTGACTGAACTTCCCCTTTAAAAATGATAAAAGTATCCTCGGTTAATCTGCTGTAAAAAGAAACAACTATAGCAACACGAATGAAGTAAAATGTTAGCACTAATATTAAAATATCGTAGTACATTAACAAAATTACATCTATTAATATTGACTGCAGTCACATTATGAAATTTTCTGAAGTTCTGTCATTAAATTATCAAGATATTTCTTACATTCAATATCAATTTTCATGTTTAATTCTTTATTATAAAGATATGACAGATCACCTATTAAAAACTGTAATTTATTAATGGGCGACAACTCCGAGAAGCATACACTAACAGTAGAAAGACATTCGTTAATATATGAAAACGTTATGTTATATTTTGTTATAATTAGCTAAAGCAAATGTGCCAGGACTGCAAACTGTGATCTCTGAATCTGAAAACTATCTGAAAATTGAAAAGAAGTTCCAGCATAATATTTTTCCAAAAGGGTGAAATATTATAGAATATTTTCCTCGCATTTTTCCAACGGAAGAAATATAACAATTATTATTCAGAACGTTATGAACCTTTTATAATACTAGAAATCCTTCCAAAAGTATGCATATGATTAAAAACCTTTCTTCCAATTAAATTTTTGTTAGATGTAGCAAGTATTCGTTGACAGAGTAAATATAGGACAAAGAAAATTGTCCTGCTTGGAACCTGTCCGGGGGATCATAGCTAGAACAGATCAGCTTAGAGTGGTCATGGCTGGAGAGGATCAAAGTGGTTATGGACATTGGTAGAATAGGTGAGAGCGATCATGGCTCCGACTACCACAATCAGGTTTCCATGACCATAACAGGTCTATGAAGAGCAGACTTAAAGCAGTTCTAAAGCAGACTTAATGGCGCTTAACTTATTGGGTTTTATGACTGCCCCAAGTTGATTTGATCAGTGGTCATGTCTGCACCCTCTGTACATAACTACGTCAAATAAAGTTCGTTATATATATACTTATACACATTCATTGTAAAAGTCATAATTTCTTGTTTATTTGACCGTGTAATCAAATTCTTCCATTAAACAGTGTCAGGATAAGTTCCTTTATAAGTTTTTAATATACAGCTTCCGTATACGTCCAAAAAATCCCATGTTTTCCCGTCATTTTAGTAATATAGAGATGATAATTACATAACACGTGTAGATATAATTGAGCATCACCAATGTTACAGTATATTCATGAGTTACTCTGGCAATAAACTGTCTTGTATTAAATTCCTCATATGAATAAAACATGAGATGAATGCATCAAAAGGAGTTAATTGAAGTAAGGTTACAATCTTATGGTTATTAAATATACATTTTCTGCTTATTGGATCCTTAATGAAAATCATTTATCTTCCTGATTTACTTCTTTAGTTGACAAGTGTCTAGAGATATAGGTTCATTTTTCTACTCTGTAGAATATTCTGAAACTTGATATAATTATCAAATAGCACATGAATAAAAGGGTATACTTTTGTTGGTGCTATCCAAGTATAGTAACGAATTTTTATTTGATATATTATCGATATAAAATGTTACAAAAATGTAACCGATAGAAAAAGGGGTAAGAAAGGTACCTTGTTACAATCATATATAAGCAAAACACTTGTAATAGGTCGTGCCAAGGAGTCTTTTATTTTATTCCATCTTTTTATGTATTTCCTTATGAGAATAATGTATTATAGTTGACTTTCTCCTAGTAGTTTTAGACCTGCTTTTTTGTTTGTTTGTTTGTTTGTTTGTTTGTTTGTTTGTTTGTTTTTTTTTGTATTTTTGTTTGTTTTTTTTTAGTTCGGCTCTTGACCACTCTGTTCGGTTATTTTGATAATACCATCATTTATCTTATACCTATCAACAACAGTTAACTGACCAGGTGTGTGTATTGTTTTGAAAAGCTATTAAGTTATTTTTTCCACATAACCAAAGTAAGTGAGAAGTTGTATCTAAGGAAATAATATATCAGGTCTTGCTGGACTCGATAATGGTATAATCATTAATAATCATAGTTTGTTGTTTGACTCGATAACGGTATTATCATCAACAGTCATTGTTTGACTTGTTGTCTCCGCTAGTGATGTTTTATTTCTGAAATTTAACTACAAGAAATCTGGTTAAACAAATGAGAGGTTTAAGTACAAAGCCCGGCTGTCCCGAGCTCCTATCGTTAAGTTAATTTATTTATTACTTTTCTTTTCGTTTTTTATGTGGAGTTTATTTATTTATTACTTTTTTTTTCTTTTTTTTATGTGGAGTTCTCTGGTGCCCTAATATTCAAGTATTCACTTGTTTTGTGTGTTCCTTGTTATCTTTTCTTTTTCATTAATGTTTCTGTAATGATGCTTTGTGCTGTAGGGTCGACGCTGTGTATCTAATTTGTCTTAGTATTTTGTCAAATTTAATAAATACAGATATCATTATCTCCATTTTGATCATCTAGTATCTACAAATGATAATGTTGTTTTGA
Organism: Modiolus philippinarum; assembly: GCA_002080025.1. NCBI lineage: Eukaryota > Metazoa > Mollusca > Bivalvia > Mytilida > Modiolidae > Modiolus > Modiolus philippinarum. Next base: position 105,186 of record MJUU01012069.1, on the reverse strand, counting down.
AATTACAACATTGGACAAGAATAATTGTGGAAAATAGAAGAACATGCATTTTTGTTCTTTAAATAATATTAGCTCAATAGCAATACTATGTAAAGATGTCAACGAACACACACTTTTGCTCTCACCATACTCATCGGAAGGCCTCCGGAAAGTATCTTTGTCGTGCAAATGTATAAATTCACGAAATCTTTGACCAATGAAGGATAAAAACTCCTGTATTTTGTATCCTGTAATTTGCCGAAAAATTGCAATTCCCTCAAAATGGATCTTCAGACTTGTTTTTAAATTGAAGGTTGGGTTAATCCTTGTAGTGCTGATAATTTTAATTTTAATTTTAACACCATGTACGAATTTTGGGTAAAATGAACTGTTCCCATACACTCATGTTGATACTATACTCAAGATAGTATTTTTGCAATATATTTATCAGTTAATCCACAGTCACGTTGATCTAGTTATAATCAATTTTCTTATCATCATAGCATAATTTTTATCATTGCAGTTGCAACAAAGGATTGACAAAATATAAGTCTGTTAAATAGGTAAAATTATCATCATGGCAAATGACAGAAAACTTATATATTGCATGCATGTAAACAAAATTCACACATTATCATCAAATATATGACAGTGTATATTTGAAGCGTTGGTTGTCGTCTTTGCCACATGATGAAGGGATAAAGTTATGATATTAGTAGTGGTAAAATGAGATGTTCATAATCATGAGTAGATGGTCGGTAAAAATAGCCTAATCTTTAGAACACGCAAGACGATTTTGCATGAGTTTCAATTTCCATAGTAGAAAGACAGGAAAAAAACAATCTGTCTGTTTGAAGTATTTGATGTGCGAAAATATATCCCGAGAATTAAAAAAGTACATTATCTGCCATCTCTCGGGTTTTTTACGTTGTACTTTTCAAAACAATTTTTACCTTAGCCAATATGATCAATCCCGTAATTTCATTTCGTTCACATTCATGGTAAATATTTAATATAGTTGTTGAATTTCTTCACTTAACACTTCGTATCAACCAAAAATTAACATTCTTCACTAAATCAAATGACCTTTATTCTCAATTTATGTCAAGCAGTATCTCTGGTCCATTTCCTAAATTTACAACAAAAACAATATCTGTATACAGTATTTATTTCATGAAATACATTAAACTCTTTATATTCTTCTTAGTACTATCGCATTAATTGTTGACATCGTATAAACATAATAAATAATGGCCCAATACTGGAACAAAGTTAAAGCAAGAAAAATATGCATTTGTTAGAAACAATAACTTCGTTACAGGATAGACTCTCCCTGTTGTCTGATTCATTGCATCATTACTACCACTTGTTTCCTGAGTTCATCGCCAATACTTTTATTTGTTTGCTTGGTTTTTACCCCATTGTTTGTTGTTTATATTGGTACTATTATTATTAATTTTTTTAATTTTTTTTACCTTTGTTTTCCAGTATGTCAACACCTGTCAGATGGAGTTTTTGCATTTTTTGGATCCAAATCTTACCAATCGCAAGAAATTTTGACTTCATATTCAGACAAATTTCACATGCCATACGTAACAGTGAGTTCTGTGATGGAGGAGATGACGGGAAACTTTGAAATGCACATGAAGCCACCATTAACAAGCGTACTGAAAGATTTAATAGTATCCTATGGTTGGAGCAATATATCTTATATATATGACTCAGATGCTGGTAAGTGTTGTTTATTTCATTAAGGCATTACTCTTATTTAGGGAATGCGCACTATTTATATCGCTACATAAGAAAAAGATGGGGGTTTGCAATATCTTAATGAAAAGTGTCTTTTAACAGAAATGATTGTAACAGAAGAGAATTTCATTCAAGGGAAAAGAGGGGAAGAATACCCATTTTTATATTGATATATAGTGCATATTTATTGAGAATATGGTTTCTGATGTCTAACTCGCTTATTTACCAAACTTATATGTATTTATGAGTATTTTAGTTCAACTTATATGTACAGTAGTTATGAGTGTTTTAGTTCAACTTATGACAGCAAAATGGGAAAGCCACAACCTTCGCCTCTCGGTCATTGTTATGTACAAAAAGTCAAACTAGAACTTATTAGGTACATTACGACACTCTACAACCATATGTATTCGAAGCAAACGAAGTGGAAAGTCACATGATACCCAACTGTTGTTAAATATTAGGACGAAGAAAGAGGAGTAGGCGAGACATGCTCCTACGTTTCAAAACTTTAATAAAATATTGTTAACGGTAAATTTCAATTTTTGTTAAGAGATTTTTTTCCATTTTTATCTTTTTTTACAGGAAGGGTTTCTTGTTATATTGGTTTTGAAATAAAATATACAAAAAGGCCATTAATGTGCGTGTTTTAGAATAACTTCAATAAAAATTAAAAATATTTCTAGTGAAAAAATGGGGAAAACCTACTATATTTGCTTCTGAAATCAATCCGTGGAATTTTTTTTTCAACTTAACTATTCATGATTTAACTCTCTTAAAATACTACCAGAAGTGACTCCATTTCAATGATAGAAAGAAATGATTTTATCGTATTTAGTGCACAGTAAAAGTATGATGTACTGGAGATAACTAAGACACTGAAATGTGTTTGTTCACAATACCTATCTTTACACACATTTTCATAACAACATTGCAATATTTGATTTCTAATTTTGCAATCTAGGTAAAGTATATTTAAAAGTTGATAGATGAATTATTCAAAACGTTCAGTCAAGTATAAGTGCTGATTTTGTTGGCTTATATTCCCAGAAACTGATACGGTAGCCGTGCTATACAACGTTTTGTACTACGTCTGTAATAACAATTATATATGACTGTCTTCTTCCACAGTACAAAATCTGCGTATATATTAGTCACAAAGATATTACATAAATACAATAAACGCTGTTTTGCATGTTTTATACTAACAATATATATGGTTTAATCAATTTCTGTAGTATATTGTTTTGAATCAGTATCTTATTTGGACAGCTGAATCCTTCCCATAACTATTAAATTGTATTTCAGCGCAATTAAGATCTGATATGAGGCCCTTGCCGCATCGACTAAACGTCAAGAATTACAGATTAATATGGCTTCGACATTTTTGAAGAATGTCGTTATTCAGACCTTACATCCTGAAATCTCATTTCTGACGGATTTTTATCAATTTTCTTCACGTTCCGTCTGATTCTAAATGATTATTTCAATATCAGGATGTCTGTTAAGTAGAAGTCTACAAAGACGCTTCGTGTTGTATGTGAGAAGGAATTATTAACAACTCTGATTTATTACATTAACTAAAATTTCTGGCCTTTGAAATAAACTTTAAACAATAGGCAATAAATGTATACTAGTCCTGTGAATATCCACGAAAACAGTTTTGTGAATTTAGGTATGACAGTACCGAGTTATCGTAAAGGTTAAAACCTGTCAATTACAATCTGAAGGATATTACGTTTTTTAACTATTCCTTAATTATTGAAATTTAGTGGGTCGTCAATAAGCACACTAAAAATGAAAAGTTTGAATATTATTGGTATGTAAAAGCTGACAAATGCTCAGTTTTCACAGTAAAGTGTAGTGAGTAAAATAGCTTTTACATACATCGATATCACCTTTGGAGTATTTGATTTTAAGCAAATTGTTTCGTAAATTGAAAATAGGCCTTTTCGAAAAATCATTTGGTCCGCTCTTCGGTTTCGGCATTTAAATACAATGAAACAGTTCCGGTTATCAACTCAATGCGACAAGTGTTGTTTATTCTGAACACTGCTCATATTTAGATTACTAGGTCACTGTTACTGTGAGCCTGCACTAATTTCGTTAGAATTAAATGTATCCATATGTTTTAAGTTGTGTATTGTTGGCCAACCGTACAAGTGATAACCGGAAGCGAAGAGTATTTGTACCTCCAGTTGATGGGAGAGCTCAAATCCAGGAAAAGATAATACCACTTTATGGAAAGAGTTATATACATGTAGTAAGTGTCTTTAAATATCAACTGTATTTCTACAAGACTTAGACACAAATTGACGTGCGAGCCCATGTCGAGCATTTGAATCTGTTTTGTGCCGAGTACAAATACATTTGATATCTAAAGGCATATTGTATACTGTTTTTATCCCGCGTTACATAAAACACCACCGTTTAATTGAAAATATAATCTAAAAACTGAATATTTTGGGGTTTTCTGTCTGTCCAAAGATACCGGAAGTGGACGTGACTGTCTGAAATCGATATCCTGAATAGTAAGATACAGCTGTGCAGGATACAGCAAGACGATATCTGTAGAGTAAAAGCTACCATTGTAGGATATAAGATGAATTTATATATCCTTTCCTTCCGAATGGACAAACATTCTGTTCTTCTGTAATAAACTACAATGATGAGGTTTATGAATTTCAAACCACGTGCATTTGATAGTTCAGAAACATTATGAAACAAATTTCGTGTTTTTATTGACAGGTGTGGCCAAAATATCTGTGTAGAACTGGCTAACTCTAACCAGTCTGACCAGCTAACTTATTTATTTGATTGTTTGTACATTTTTGTAAGTTAAAAACACATTGGCGACAATAATCTCATATACTAAGTATGCGAACTTCGAAGCTCAGGTCTATGAAGAACTGTTATTTTGATTTCATTTGTATCCTGGTAATATACCAAAACTTTGTATATAAATTGTACTTTAATCGATCGACCTTATATGTGATTTAACATGTCTGTAAACCTTTCTATTGATAGAGAAATACCTTGCAATGAAACGGAAACCATTCATTGTCATTAAAACGGTGATTAAGTTACGTTAATAATCCCCACTATCATTCTGTCAGTATCGTAGACATTTAGTAATAAAAACCAAATACAACTTCAGAAAATCTGATGTAGGCTTTAATTAAGATTTCCCGGACTTCAAGACATAAACCCGAAACCTTATAATTTCATTCAAATCGATACGTCACTTAAATGTTTAGGTAAATACGGTAATACAGTGCTCTCCAAAATCATTCTCTTGTAAAAGCTTCTATTTACAACCATTCAAATAAGATTGATTTGTTCTAAGGAACATCACGAGATATTTTTCTTGTAATTGTCCTTTCATGTGGACCGGTTAATACTGGGAATCATCTTAATTCTAAGATATGCATCTTAATTTTGAGATTTATGGATTCTCGTTTTATTGCATAAGTGTAGAATTTCTAAGGCGGAAGTGGTAATAATTGCTGATTAATGTGGTAACAGCGTGTGAAACCAATTTGAAGAAAACTATCAGAAAACATCGTTATTTTACATTTAAGTTCTGAATGTGTTAGCAAATTGCAAATAAAAGACTCCAAACAAAACATTAATTTGTCACTGACAGCTAGAATGTCATTACTTTTAAAATGGAACTGAAAATTTAGACATAAAATCTAAGTTTTATCTTCGTCGATTAAACATGTTCAATTGCCTTCCAAAATTAATTCAACTATTTCCCAAAAGATTTACAATACAGAAAAGAATTAATCATTCTTTAAATCGAGGAAATTCCGGTCGATTTAATGAGTGTTCCATTACAGCGTAAGGGTATTGTACTCCAAATAATCATTTAGCATGCTTCAGATCCAACAGCGGTAAATAAATTGCCATGTCACTACAGACCCAAGAAAGCAGTTAAAACATAAAAATGGCTTCATTCTAAGCGAGTTCTCTGGCTTTGTTGACAGTTGTTTGACGGTTGTTCTTTTTTATATATTTAGAATTTGCTTTGTTGTCTTGTAATGTTGTCTCATCAACCTGTGCCCCCTCCCATATTTGTTTTTATTTCCATCTGATAACTTATTGTTCCAATGGAGAACACTTATTCAAGTATATATATAATAGATATCAGTCCCATGTGGAAAAAGTTGAAGTTTCGGTCAGAATTGTGATTCAATAATCATTTTTACTTAAACCTGGGATTAACATAATTTTTACTGTACACGACCCTTCAATAGCAATTGTTATTGAGTTGCTACAGTTTACTTCCGCAATGGAAGGGAAGGTTTTGCGCACCATAAGACTGGATTAAGCCGCAATTTCTTTCGAAATGCCTGTACCAAGTCACGACTGCGTCCTCCACAATTTTCCGGTGGATTTCAACCTGATTATTTATTTTTTTTTTATTATTATTATTTATTTTTTTTTTTGCCTCCCTCTTGGACTTTGGCTCTTGACAATTCTGATAGATTATTTTGTTATGACCATTTGAATAAATATAAACACATGTCACGAAATTAATCATGGGATCCAAATTCAAGTTTTTAAAAAATTAACAAAAAGTTCCTTCCGTACGTTCAGTTATTGTTTGAAAAGGGGTATTAACTAAATTACCGAACAGAATTGTCAAGAGCCGACATCCCAAGAGCAAAGAGACAATAAAGGTGCAAAATCACCACACAAATTGAAAGCCGGAATATGGTCCTGATTTGATACGGACAGATAGCCACAAGCACTGCACAGTGATTAATATAACTTGCAATATGTTTAAGCTTAACAAGCATTTTAAAAGAAATGGTGAGTTAAACAGGTTTAATGGCGCATCAAACCTCACCTTTCATTGCAGTATTGTCTGGTAGAAACTCAACAGCAATTGCTCTTGTAATGTCATAGACAATGAAAAGAAGTGTTCATCAATACAGAAGGAACAAGGGAAGTGATGATTACAAAAATCAAAGTCCAAAGACATGGCAAAAACGGCATTAGAGAAAAACAAAGACAAGACAAGGACGTGAGACAGCCACAGGCACGGAAATAAAGAGACGACATTAAGAACTTAAGCACTCATAGTGTGAACTCCCACGAAAACCGGGAGTGACATCAGGTGCTCCGGAAGGGTAAGCATGTCCTATTCCGCTAAGCGGCACCCGTCACACTATCAGTGAGTCAATCCAGGGTTGAGTCAAAACCGGTTATGTCAAATCCGTGAAGACGTGAAATCTAAGTACTAAGTGCCAAAAGAGTATTCAAGTTCAATTTGTACCGTAACTTCAAATGTTTCCACAAGAAACTTGTATCCGTTAAATATAAATAAAATACTGTGTGTGACAAGGAGTAATCAAAGTGAGGATAAAATAGAAAAAGTCTCGAATACTGTGTTTTGAAGACTGTGCATGGATAAAATGGCTATATCAATCGGCCAAGATATAGTTTATAGTTTCCATAAAAGGTAGTCACGACATTTGCATAAACAATCTTTTCTGCCTTTCTTTCGGTATAATTCTAAGAACTGAGTTATTTGCCGTTGTAAAACAATGTTGTGTAACAAGTAAAAAATCTTTCTAAATCAAAAGTGTTAACTGGAAGTCATATTAAGAAGAAAAAAGAGAGAAAAACTATCTTGATTTAATAAAGTCAAGTTATAGATCACAATAATTGCACAATTTTACGTATTTTACCGTGCAGTGCGTTGACTAGCAGAACTAAATGGTTTACGAAGATTTATAGTCTAGCAACAATCAGTCTGTAAGAAATTCTGCAATGTGGTAAATTGAGTTATCATAAACACTTGATATATACCTAATTTCTGTGAAATAGTTTTTTGTCTGTATTAAACAATGAGAATACTATTATATGCAGGTACTATCTGATAACGCACTGACAATGTGGGGAATTAAATAAAATGACGAAGAGTGCAGAAATCTGCTGTATAACCTCCCGTATACTTTTTATTCAAGACCATTGCAAATTGACGACAACACCAGACTTCATTGTCAGAGGGGCTGCATTTTCATTTCTGCAAATAGAAGATGTAACGTCTATTCCTTGGTCAGCTGTTGACCCGGATTTAAATCTAATAGAACATATCAGTGATGGGTTAGGTCGTCCGGTTTGACCTAAACTTTCCGTTTTTCTCTAAGGATTAACTCCCTCCATCGTAGTTTTGTCCTTAAGTATATTTGACATTACTGATAATTTCGTTTGGTTTCATGCATTATAAACATGTTTTGAAATTGTTGATTTCCTATATGTTTGGGTTCTAGAGCTGCTGATGAGGAATTAATTTCCGAAATGGTCATACAGCTCATTAACAATATTGTAGTTGGAGTAAAAATATGTGTTATGGTCTCATGTTCATTTACTCCATATCCTTTCGTAAAATATTTGAGAAATCTCTGCTTAACAAGGATACACAATAAGGATGTAAAAATGTCGTATTATTTGTATTGCAATGTCATTTTAGTTTATACAACACAGTTCGGGATCCCCGCAATCCAGTTGCTATACAAAATGTGAATCATACCTGCTGAGTAATGGTCTAAGATTAGAAAGACCTGCAACAGTTTTGTACACTATCCTTTCTTTTGTTCATATAAAAAATTCGCATACAACATACATGTATGTGAAATTTATGGGAATAATTTATATAAAAGTAGTATATATATACTATTGGTTTTGATATTTATATTTTCTCACATTATAATGTAATAAACAATGAAAGGATATGGAGTAAATACACATGAGACAGTCTCCACAAATACATGGTAAAACCAAGCAAATGAACGACGTCTTTATTGTTGTTCTTCATCTGGACGTCATCATGAGGCCTTCATCAATGCGTTCTGCGCATACCTCATATAGTAAGTTCAAAACAGTTGAGCTGAATCCTTTGCTAAAACATGCAGACCCTTTAACCCCATTTCAGTTTAATTAATTCTGTCCGAATATCCAGC
>MJUU01012069.1:64151-96439 GCA_002080025.1 Modiolus philippinarum | reverse complement strand
TGCAATATACTTTGAAATACTAGTTTTGCTAACGGTAAATAAAAATTTATCACTAATTTTTCATAGGTCTTCTCCGTTTTCAAGAACTGCGAGAACAACTACAGAATACCAAATCATTACATAGACTATTCATGCGTCGTATACGTGACGTAAATAAAGCTCATGATGACCTAAGAGCACTAGATATGGAAACTAAGGATGAAATCAAGTATATTTTGGTTGATCTGGAGGCCGAGGAAACTTATGACATTCTTTTAAGACAGGTAAAAATGGTGTGATGTATTGTGTGTGCATACGTGTGTGTTTGCTTGCTTGTGTGTGCGCGCTTGATAGGCTAATAACGGGAGTACTACTTCGATAGTTGGAATGAAGATTTTAGATTTTATTTTATAGCAACAATGTGTTTAGGATAAACATTGTATTTCTATTGATATTCAGTCTTGGTATGTTTATGCTTCTAATTCTACTCACTAGCAGATACGTTATGATCTTGTTTGGTAATTTTAATCTTCAGGCTAAACACAATTTTGTTAAGACGGTGTAAGATATTCATTTGTATTTCAAGATAATTGTTCCAAGGCTGATCAAGACCTGTTCATCTTATCAAGATCAAACAAGATAACTATATTCAAGTGCGATCGATATGTGTTAAGTTTGTTCCGATCAAACACGATCAAACTGAGATCTTGTTTGATCTTAACAAACGTAACTTGTCTTGATCGTTCCTGAACCAAATTAACAAGTGGATCTCATTTGATCTTTAACTATCTTAACATGTCTTGATCGTTTTTGAAATTAATTATCTTGAAAACCAACTTAAAATCTAACAATCTCTTAACAAATGCCTGTAAAGATAGTGATAAGATCAAAATGGCCAAACAAGACCGTAACATAATCTACTGGTGACCGTTTCAGTTTTGTATAGTATTTCAGATAAATTTAATTTGCAGAGGATATAAATAAGCAAGGGCACACGTTTTTCATAATTTCTCATCAAAGTGACATTTCTATAAAGTCTGTAGAAATATGCAATGGTTCCTACTATGACAGTCAATCACCAATGAAAGGATATGGATAACTGTACACGAGACAAAGTCTATACAAATACATCGTAAAAACAAGCAATAGAACAACGCTTTCGTTAACATTGTTCTTCATCCAATGAAAAGAGAAACAAAATAAGGAAAAGCTTTGCGATCATCAGCACTACATGCGTGCTTTCTTTGTTGCTGACTAAAATAGTCTTCAGATAAATATAACGGGCATAGCATTACATCAAACAGTTTGCTTTGGATATGGAAATGTAATTCAGGTACGAACTTCAAATTAGCCAGAATTACAACGCGACACATTTAAAAAGATATAAGGGAGTTTTACAGAAAAAAACGAAAATAAATTATCCAGAGAACATAACAACATTTCAGCAAGAGTGTGAATATCTACTTGTTATTTCGTTCCTCCGCCCACACAGACTGAACGAAAGTCATTAACCATTAATGAACTAGGTATGGTAATTGATATTTGGCTTTATTAGTGACAAAATTTAGGCTTAAAATTTAATGATCCTCAAAGAATTATTCAATTATCTTGGAGAAGATTATAGAGTACAAATGAAACAAGACATCTTTAGTTTGAAATATTGACCAATCAAATTTGACATGTGGCAATGTAACGACGGATTTTCCCACTTCCGATCAGACAGTTAATGATTACAGAGCATGATATAATTTATAAAACATCTGGTATTAGTAAAGTAAAATTGACGGCCGTGTTCATGTGATTTGTTATTGAGTTGCTTCTCCACATATTATAGATTTGTTATATATGTATGATACTTTCTCCTCTATTAATTTCATTTTGCTGGTTTGGTTTTTTGTTCTTGTTGTATTTTGGTCTTCGTGTTCTTTCGCCTTTGATTTTTTTAAATGTCTCCTCGGTACTCAGTTATAGTGTTTCTGCACAAAGGAACTAAAAGATAATAAAAAAATAGATTATGTTGGTACTCCAACGACACAAAAGGCTCTCAAGAGCCTGTATCGTTCACCTGGAACAAGGCTGACAATTAGACATTTCAAATAACCTTAACAATAGAGGACCTTATTTTCAAATACGTTAATAGGCCTTGATGTTATTTCCTTCAAAGTTGAACTATATTTCCTGATGGCAACAATTTTCGATATGGTGAGGACTTACTGGTCATCTGTTTTGGAGGATCCAACTAAGATTTACTATGAACAAGTTTGGATCTAATTGGCTGGAAGATATTTCAATATGTTTTCCAATAAGTCAATTGTTAAACTAAGTTCCAAAATGTTACATAGCCATCTATGAGGTGCAAACTGGGCTTACAAAATTTTTAAAGGGGACCATCAAAGGAATATTGTGACAAAGTTTTGATCCAATTGCCTTTGTTGTGTCAGAGACACAAAAATCTTTAAATGCTTTCCAATAGTGTCCAATATAAAACTTTGATTCCCACTGACAGCCATCTGGATGTGATACGAACTTGCCGTAAACATTTTACAAGGGATGGGGCAACTATGGAGTATTGTCAACAAGTTTGGTTCCAATTGGCAAAGTAGTTCCAGAGGAGAAGATCTTTGAATGTGTTTTCACAAAGGCTTCAATGTTAAACTATGTACTGGCTAGCGGCCATCTTAAATAAAGTACACAAATTCTTCGTTGGATACCTAACTTATGCATTGTCAGTTCTTGATTCGGAAAGAACTTAACTTTCTACCTCTTCCTCCTTAGTGCATTACATTGAAAACGAAAAGCAAATTCATTTGCGACCATATTTGAATAATTTGTGCGGAAATTTCTAACAGTGTGATGATCCTCTTGAAAGCAATAGCTTTGCGTATTTGCTGAAGGCAAGTATGAATCTCTACATAAATAGTAATTATTTGGCCTTCTATGTCGATATTTTTGGTAATGAGTACTTCTTTGTGACTACTTTTGGACTGGGACTTTGCATATTGAGCTTAATGCTGCTGATGAGAGGTAACTTCTTGAAACATGTGTACAGCATAACGAAATTAACTAATTATTCTGCAACTTCGGCATTTTTGTATTGTGTTCATGTTTATAAATAATGTTAAACAAGCGAAACATTCAACTGAGAGTTAAAAATATACCATGTCCAATATAATGTAACCATGGAAGTAAAATGAAAACTGAATCCTCAAAATTTACTTGCAGATACGAGAAGCAGGGATGAATAAAAAGAATTACTTCTACATTCTGGCGTCACAGGTAAAACACAACTAAAGTACGAAGCACGAATATTCTTTCAGTATTCATTCAAAAGATGCAAATTGTAGTAATGTTTTCGGAAAAATAAAACTTGCTACGGTATTGCAGTTTTGCCTTTTTCAAAGTAAGCTATGTTTTTACATAGTGCATGTATATGAAAAAGAAAGGAAATGGGGTAAATGTCAAGGAGACAACATCCCATATCCAGGTTAAAACGACTCAAAACAAAGCATCTAGGGGTCACCGTACGGTAATCAACACAGTGAGGAACCTCACACCATTAGCAAGCCCTAAATGGCCCAAAAAAGGAAAAAAGTTAATAAATCAATGGAAACAAACCACATCCAATAACCCAAATATCAAGAAATTAAAATTTTATAAGAAGACAAGGACAAGCCAATGAAATATTATAGTTTACAAATAGTAAGGGTTTATCAAGGATGTTTACTAATTCGTTCGTATAAAACGAAATAATAATTAGCAATTATTAGGCGTCACATTATTCTGTATACTATACTCATTTTCTCATTCTCAATGTGTTAATATTTCATCAACCCCGTGTAAAATGTCACTCTCAACAAATCAATTCTTAAATTGTTTTCAATTGTTTAAGTAACTATTTATTAGTACCTTCAAAAATTATTGAACACAAATTATATAATAATGTTGTGTTTTACATTGACTATGCGAAAATAGTAGCCAAGGTGATGGACAATAGTGCACGACCCGAAGGGGAGTGCACTATTGTCCACCACCCTGGCTACTATTTTCCATAGTCAATGTAAAACACAACATTAATATTATTATTATACTGACTGTTGATTATTTTGAAAAGTTACATTGACAAATAGTTCTTTTCTGTTTAAAATTTTTCTTAGTATAGGAAGTCAACAAATTACTGTCAAAATTAAAAAAAAAAACTTAGCGCTGCAGCAGACGACACTCTTTTCTTTACGTAACTTCAAATGATGAAACTTGATAACAGCAATTCCACAGGTGATCACGCGGATAAGTACCACCCTTTGGTCGGTCAGATCCATACTCCGCCTCCTGCACGTGATAATTGATGATGATTGAAGTAGAAATCAATAGTTTTCACAACAGCAGTGCTTACTTTTGCAATACTGCAGTCAACGCTATTTCTTTTAAAAACTATGCAGAAATAAAACTGTTTTACTATAACAGGTAAAACACAACAAATACGAAGCACGAATATTCTTTCCGTATTCATTCAAAAGATGCAAAATGTAGTAATGTTTTCGGAAATGAAACTTGCTACAGTATTGCAGTTTTGCCTTTTTCAAAGTAAGCTATGTTTTTACATAGTGCATGCATGTTGATGAATATTATAGTTTCCAGGTAATAAGGGTTTATCAAGGATGTTTACTAATTCGTTGGTATAAAACGAAAGAATAATTAGCAATTATTAAGAGTCACATTATTCTGTATACTATACTCATTTTCACATTCTAAATGTGTTAATATTTCATCAACCCCGTGTAAAATGTCACTCTCAACATTTCACTTCTTAAATTGTTATCAATTGTTTAAGCAACTATTTATTAGTACCTTCAAAAATTATTGAACACTAATTATATAATAGTGTTGTGTTTTACATTGACTATGGAAAATAGCAGTTAGAGTGATTCGGGTCGTGCACTATTGTCCATTACCCTGGCTACTATTTTCGCATAGTCAATGTAAATCACAACATTGATATTATTATTATACTGACTGTTGGTTATTTTGAAAAGTTACATTGACAAATAGTTCTTTTCTGTTTAAAAATTTTCACAGTATTGAAAGTCAACAAAATACTGTCAAAATTTTAAAAAAAAACAAATCTTAGCACTGCAGCAGACGACAATCTTTTCTTTACGTAACTTCAAATGATGAAACTTGATAACATCAATTGCACAGGTGATCACGCGGATAAAAACCAACCACTTGTCGGTAATATCCAAACTCCGAATCATGCACGTCATGATTAATGATGATTGACGTAGAAATCAATAGTTTTCACAACAGCAGTGCTAACAGCAGTGCTTACTATTGCAATAAAGCAGTCAACGCTATTTCTTTTAAAAACTATGCAAAAATAAAACTGTTTTACTTTAATAGAACTTTCTTACAGGAGGTATGATAATTGAACTTGGATATCCATATTGAAGTTAGTTTTTCATTTTTCATTATTTCAATGGTATAATGATGTAAATGTTAATTTAATATTTCTTACAGGATATACTGAGCCTTTCCACTTCTAATTTCCGCCATGGTGGTGTCCATATTATTGGATTCCAGCTTGTGAATTTCACATCCTACAACGTAAGGACATTTATAGGTCGATGGAAGGACCTTGTTCCAGAGGTGTGGCCAGGCGCTGGTGGTCACTTTATAAGAGTATGTGCTTAATATGGAAAAGATATAAGAAAATGCTATTCATTGGTAGGATTAAATCACATAAGTAATATTATCCATATCATGCACAAAACAGTACTACAATCAACAATGAATGTTTTAATACAAGCATTATTCCATTAGCTGTATCTTACCATGCATTTGTATTGATTTTTTTCAATGTACATTTACTCTATATCCCTTTATTTATTAATAACACAAATCAAGAATGTTTATAAACCAATGAGCTACCTACAGATCTTTTAAAACCATGACGAGTGTCCTATGTGGAGCAGGACATGCTTACCTTTCTGGAGCACCTGATGTCTCTTTCAGTTTTTGTCGGAGTTTATGCTACAAGTGCCATAATTCTGAATGATGTGTTTTAACTTCTATGCTGTGTGGCTTCTTATTTAATTTTTTTCTTGTTTTGCCATGTCAATGGACTTTGATCTTTACATTCACCACGTCCTTTATTTCTTCTATAGTTTACGATATTATACTGTCGTTGTTTTAATAACTATACTGTTTTCAGCTGTATACAGCTATAAAAAAGCAAGAGCATCAAATACATTTAATATTATAACATCCTTCCAGGAGATGGACATCGACAGTTCATCTGGAAACCCTATTTATACCCCTACTACAATATCGAGGGATGAGATTGTAAAAAGTCACAATTCAGTGTTAGCATCATTTGGCATAAAAGCTAATGATAAAAACAATCAACTCCCTTACATCTACTGGGTACCAAAACTTTATAAGAATCCATACAAACAGAGATTCATTGCTGGGTCTTCCAGATGCACCACTAAATCTCTTTCACAGCTCCTTACTACTTTGTTGACCGCAGTCAGAGATGGCCTGAAAACAAAATGTTTCATATAGTATTTTGAAATTATACCCCGTCTTTTATAATAAAAATAAAGAGAAGTCAAGAGTTTTGTTTCTTGTCAATTAAATATTACAAAAGCAAGAAACAAATAAAAATTCACACAAATAAAATTTAAAAATTTCTGCTTTGTTAGCATATTTTAGTATTACAACATTCGAATCTTATCATCATTGGACAGGTTGGTGCCGCACTGGCTATAGACGCTGCTACAGTATTATATGAAACAATAAATAATATGATTGAAAGCAATCGAGATGTATTCAGGTCCACCTTTAGAAGGGCAGAAATCTTCAATTATAATACTACAAAAGGCATACCTTGTTTTAAAGAAAAACCTTGGATGCATGGTGAAGAAATTATGCGACGAATGAAAAGGGTATGGTTCTATTGTTTAGAAGATTAAATGGAAATTTTGTTGTGGTAAATATATCAAATACGATTTACAGTAACTTCGGTATTTTGTCATTCAAAATAAAGCACAAGATTTTAAACTTTTACTTCAAAGATTTATATTATCATATTTATATTATTTGATTTTAATGCTGCTATGAGAGGTTACTCCTTGAAACAAGTGTACAGCATAACCAAATTAACTGTTTTATGCACCTTCTGTATTTTTTGTATTTATGCCGAACCAAAAATAGATTTTTTAAGGGACGATTTTTCTTTTCCCATAGTTAATTATCCATTTCTGGATGGCGATGTTCCATTAACGCCATCATATGGTGTTTACATATCTCTACTTGTTCGATTTGCTCGAGTATGTAATAACGTTTGCGATTTTAATTTACGGAATCTTTTCATAACTGAAAAACTATCACATACTATCACATCAGGGTTTTCGTTATCATAAACTGGTTAAAACCTTTCCTAAATTCTATCATCGATATAAAGACTTAGTTCATAAATACAATGCAACCTATAAACATTTAATCAAGGCTGGTATTTAACATCCCTTATTTTACGGTAATGTTTTACATAAGAGTAAAAAATACTTAAACTCGCCTAATAAACTTATAAAACCTTTAAATCGTCTAATTCATACGGGTAATAATTACGGTATTGTCGTCAAGTCATTACGTATGGCCTTCTATGGTATTAACATTGCTTTTTTGATAGGGTCTTTGCATTTTAACTAAACACATTCTTAATTTCTGAAATCTGTATTGCATGGACACGGGTTATGTATTCCGGTATATGCATGAAATCATTATGCTAAACTCCTCACAGGAAGGGATCTTGGTGGAGCTGTATACTGAGGGTACATAACTTAATTTGTCAGTTGGAAATGGGTCTGGAGCTGGCATGTCGGTTAACTGCTTGTAGTCTTTTGTGATTTCACGTTTATATCCGTATATTTAGTTCTTTCAGTTTCATTTTTCACATTTGACTCAATCCTGTTGCTAACTGAATTTTACTGTTATTACTATTGTATTTTTGTTTATCACATTGGCTGGGAAGGTTTGGGCCCAATAAAACTAGTTTAACCCGCCACAGCAGGTTTGCGCCTGTCATAAGTCAGGAAATTTATTAAGCCTTTGTGTGTCTTGTCTTTTTTCTAGTTAGTTTACTTTATGTCTATAGGAGTCTAGGATGATGTTTATTTCGCTGAACTTCATTACTCTTTATTTAGTGGCCGACTCCGACCTGCCGTTGGTTGTGGGGTTTCCTCACCGTTCATTGAAGATCTTATGGTGGGTTTGAGTTGTTATTACTCCCCTTTGGGTCGTTGTCTCTTTGACACATTCCCCGTTTCCCTTCTTTTTTCTATTATTTGAATTGTTTGTTACTGAAATGCCGTGATTTTTGATTTTTGAATTTCCCCTTTCCTCATTTTGCTTTGGTTTTCGTTTGCCGATGTATTTCATATTTTATGTATTACATAATGTGTATGGGTAATTTGAAATTAATATATTGAACGTATATTTATTAACATGAGTTGATGGGAAGGAATTTTTACAAATTACCAAAATTACAGTAATTATGAGCAGAAGCACAGTTAAAGTTTCTCACACCAAATATAGTGTACGCAGGCTTAGTATATTATGTGTTTAAGGAAATAATAACTAAATACCGAAATTACTGTCAATTTATTTTCTGCATATGCGCATTTCGACAATTAATGTCTCTACAGTGCAGATAAAATCTAAACGTTTGGAAGACCATTAACTCAAACATGTTAAAATACTGATAGAGAACAAATAACCAATATGATTAAATGTAAAGCCAAAATCAGCTAAGGACAGAGCTTTGCATGAGGGAGATACTCATACAATTCACAGTAACTTCGGTATTTATTTATTAATCACAAAACTTTCATACAATGATTCGTTATAACATTACATTGCAGTTCTTAATTTTTTTTCATAAAAAGTAATCTACAAAGGTATCTTTTCAGATGAAATTTAATGGATTATCTGGTAATGTACGGTTTGACAGAAATGGAGTGCGAACAAATTTTACTCTTGGAGTTTATCAAGTTTCACTTAACTTTGGTCCTGAAAAGGTAACAATAGAATTAATTTTTGTGCCAGTTACAAACGGATAGGTTTAAAAGGTAATGAAAAATGAAAGGATATGGCGTAAATGCACAGGAGACAAAGTCTATTCAAATGCATTGCAAACAATCAATGGTACAATGCTTTTATTGTTCTTCGTTTTGAAGTTACCATGAGGCCTTCAACAGTTAGTTTTGCTCGTAACTCACAATAAGTTCAAGACGGCCCCTTGCACCGGTTTAAGCGGACATTGCTAGATGTCGAGCATGCTACATCCATGCTTTGTATTCATGAATGCCGAATCGTCAACAAACGATTAACAAGCAAAGTGTTCTTATAACTGCTGTCATCAATTCCCGACAAAAAAATCTTGAACTTGCACAGACTGTTACAATTTTAAAATCATGTCGATATACAGATGCAGTGCTTCGTTACTTCAAGACTGAATTAAATGATGTTACTCCCAGTTTTCAGTTGGAATTCAGACATATTTTTTAATTTTTCTACTTTTTTGTTTTGTGTATCACACAAATAAATTGTGATTTTCTTCGTTCATAATGTTAAATGTACAGAACTGTATTTTTTCTATATAGAGATTTACATTTATTCTTCAAACAAGCGTTCTGTTTTGTTCTAAGAGGGACACATTTAATTGATTTTAATTAGTTCAGTGAATGATCAGAAAATGAGATTAATTGAATAGATCTCCCAACACCATATTGAAGCTAGCTTTGTAATTGTTGACATGCGCAGATCAGATTGCTGTGTTGAAATGTATCTTTGAAGGACTTTTAGCGGCTGCTTAATTGTAAACTATATCTGAATAACTAAAACCAAACAAAATTCCAAGTCATCTTGTTTATGATTTGCATCACTGTATTCAAAACCGAACAGAGTTCAGTTAAAGCAGTTTACAAATTCTACTGGAGAAAATCGTAAAACATTCAATTTTTTCTACAGTTAACCATCAAAAGCAAATATATTTACTTTCCATTGCTGAAATCTATGCAGAATGCACAGAATTAGGCAAACCTACAATATACTTAAAATCGGCAGCAGAAGACCGAAGGAATAAAGGAATGGCATTTACAAAAATTGATTTCCGAGGATATGGCAAAGAGAAGAACACAGAAAACAATGACGTTAGACAGCTACGAAGTACAGAAATAAAAACACCTCATTCAAAACCAGGTGTTCGAAGTGTGAAATCCCAGAGTATCATCAGGTGCTCAGGAAGGGTAAAAATATCCTGTTCTGTTAACAGCATCCGTCACACTCTAAGCGAGTCAATCTAGGAAAAAGTTAAAATTTCATATTGTCAAATCCTGGAAGTCGTGAATCTAGCTGAAAATGGCCGCTTTCATTTTGGACATTACACGTCATATCTTTCAATTTTATTGATGACGGCCAAAGAATTCCTCGAAGGACGATATCAACATAAGCTGAACAAATCACTGACTTGACAGCTTTAAAATTATTATGTTTAGGTTAAAATTGATCGAGCATCTCTCAGTTCTATATTCTCTTTTGCTTGCAATTAAAAGATACCATAGGCAGTGAAATTCTTTAGCATTTTAATGGTATTTTTTTAAACATTAATTCACCAATCATGAGGTATTCATCAAAAATATATACTTACATATACTCGAGGTATATTATTACTCGATCCAATGTGTAGATGAGATTTAAAGTTTTGGGTTAGTTGAATGAAATGGATTGATCAGAACTATCATATTTGTTATGAACCAATTCTTTTTGTCTGAAACATGAAAAAATACGATGGTAACTGAGAGTGCCTATTATATAATAAACATTGTAACACCAAATGTATATGACATTCATTCTCTAGGTACTCCAAAGAAAAAATGAATGTTTGAATTCAATTAAGAGTCATCTGCTTCATTAATAAGATATTAGACCTAAACTCCAAAAAATTCAGGTAAAGGTTAAATTGACGTAATTAAATAATAACAATTAGTACATTTCCGGTATTTCTTTTCGCATTTAGCAGTCCTTTTAAGAGCTAAGGGAAACATTGTTCAAAATTATTCGGAGTTACGACGCTTAAACCAGTAGTTAAGATTTACTATGACAACAAAAATTCAATAAAACCCCCAAAACAAGTCAAGTTAAAATTGGCGTGCACCTACAGATCTTGGACAAAAGTATTCGCACGCTACATTTTTTCCCTTTATATTTCATATAAATCCAATTTTTTTCAAAAAATTATTGTGAAGTCAATTCTGTTCCGATTTTGATAAAATTTTTACCAATAACCTCAGAATGTTATGTAGTATAATTGTTTATTTCAGTATTAATTTCTTGACAAGCGTTTCCAAGAATCATCAATTTAAACAGAAAGTCAAATTATGACGTCACAGTCTTACCTACATAAATCAGGAAAAAATGCTCCAATTTTTTAGTATTGTGTTTAAATAATTTATTCTTTAAAAATACAAGTCAGAATATTAGTACGTCAATCGTTCGAAGAACAATTGATAGGTCTTTCCTAAAGTTGCGTCAGAATGTTCTCATTATTGATTCATAGGGAAAACCAACATTCTATGCTTAATATGTGCTCTTTAGAGTGAAATACATTTTTTTGAATGTGACCTTGACATTTGACCTTGACGTCATTTTGAAGGTCAAGTCTACCTGAACATTTTTTGAATATACGTTTGTATCTTCAATGGTATTTGAGCTATAGACAAAACACCTTATTCATACATCGAAAATCGGTTTTTGGCCCATAGGTCCAAAACCGCTGGGCCAATGATTTTGGACCCATGCAACAATTGTAGGTCTCAACAAGACACACATTTTCTCCATTACATTTAATCAGCTATCTGTTACGGTTTACGGTTTACGCTAACAAGTCTAGAGGTCAAATTAAAGGTCACCAATGACCTTTGACCTTGACCTTTTAAAACAGCCCCTGGGGAAACCAAGAATAATGGTATAGGTCTCATGTCTATATCACTTCCGGTTTGGGAGAAAATCATTGTTAAAAAAGCATCAAATTTTACGGGGCATAACTCCAGAACGGTCCATCGGACAATTTCGGACCAATTGTAACAAATTTTTGTCATGACCTAACTAACATTTCTAATACACTTCATCGGCTATCTTTTGTGGTTCTTGAGTTCATCTGCTAACACGGTTTACCATGTTTGGTGATGTAACTCTGTTACTAAAAATAGATCGGCTTCACAGGGTCAATCTGGTCAAGCCCGGCCATTTCTGAATAATAGTACAAAGAATCAAAGTGATATCTTTTAAGACTTTTTTTGCAAATGTTGGAAGAAAAAAAAAGAAAAAAAGAAAAATCAGAAGAAATACAATAAGGTCTTTCCACCAAAGTGGGAAAGACCTTAATTATGCCCAAATAAACAATTAAACTGAAAACATTCTAAGTTTAATGGAAAAAATTCATTAAAATCGGTTAAGAAATGGCAATGAATTCCGCTCAAACCGGTGCTAGGGGCCGTCTAAAACTTGCTATGAGGTATGAGTAAAGCTCATTGTTGAAGGCCTCAAGGTGACTTCAAGATGAAGAACAACAATAAAAGCGTTGTTCCATTGCTTATTTTTACAATGTATTTGTAGAGACTTTGTCTCATGTACATTTACTCCATATCCCTTCATTAATCACAATAATGTTTTGAAAAAATGTAGTTTTACTTGAAATATAGAGCAAAAAATCTTAGTGTGCGAATACTTTTGTCCAAGGTAAGTGCAGTTGAAAAGTATAGGATGTAATTTAAATAGTGCACTATTTGTGCGTCTTCATGCACCATTTCATCCTTATGTATTTGTTCAATTGAACTTGATACGTCATCAAAATTTGATTTCAAAATTCTCTGTTGGAGTACCCAAATCATTCCCATCCTTTTTATTTCTAAATTCACATCTATCTCGTTAAAAGTTTGAAAAAAAATGTTTTCAAAAATGAATATAACATTAACTTTTATCCAGATAGGTGAATGGGAATCAACAAATGGATATGTCCAGTCAGGACAAGATAAAAAGAAAGTCGTGGAGACAAAGATGATAATAAGAGATGTTAAAAATGTTTATAGTGTTTTGGTATGTATTTCAAAAGTGTTCTGCATTATTACTAATACAGAGAACTAAAACTCTTTATACTCCATGAACTTGAACTATGTAGCTATAAGGATATTGAGAAGTATGTCATCGCCGAAGTAGTGGGATGACATGTCTATATTTCTTCTGGTTATTTTTCTTCTTCCACTTCTTCCAATAATTTTTGTCCGAACGATTATTTTGAAATGGTAAGATTCAAACTTTGCATAAAGTTGGACCACCTTCTGAAGTTATATGCTTCAAAATGCACACCATATTCAAGATCGCTGCCATTTTACGTTTAAGAAATTGATTGAATTTGTTGTTTTTTATTTCACTTTTACAATAAAGCAATGGAATTTAATTTATGAATGCAATGAAGTGTGTATGGTATAATAAATGTTGCCTAAGTTGTATGGTATATTAAATTGTACAAGAATTTTGAACGAATTAGTCATTCCTGATACGGGACTTTCGAGATAGGAACTCTCGTGTAATTGAAGGCGAACAAGATCTCCTCAAATACCAGTCAGAAGGATAACCGGAATCCAGAACTATTGAATATAAATATATACCACCTAAAAACAAACTATTTATGAAATTGAAGTGCACCTATAATTTGTCCTACATGACAATTATTTAACTAAACTTTAATCGACGAAAAACAATTAATCTGAAGCGCTAGAAATAGATTAAATATAAATCACCCTTGGCTCAACAGTGTATATTAATTAGTGATTCCATCTCAAGGTATTGATGAATTGATTTTTTTTTCGTACAATACACAAAAATGTTGTCGGAGTGAAGACGATTCAAAATTCCCGTATTATTTATCTCAGTGTCATATTTCTTGAAATGTTTTTTATTTAGTCATTGTGATGTATGCAAACTGACATTCATTTCAAGTAACTATTGTTAATTGCTATGACTATCTCTCTGTTAAAAGTACTCAAGAAATCTTTCTTGCAAGCTATTATCTATTGTAGTTTTAACAGGGGTATGCATTATTTTCCGGATTACTTAAGTATTAGTGCTAATGATATTACGAAAACCATAATATATGCATGTCTATGTTGAAACATCAATAGATGATAGTTTGCATAATTTATATCGAGTCTAATAATAACACCTAAGGCAATGGGTATAATTGTGAGCTCGACTTCTTTTTGGACTACTTTTTGATTATGGCTTTCCATTTTATTTGATTTTAATGCTGGTGATGAGAGGTTACTCCTTGAAACACGTGTACATGATAACGAAATTTACTGTATTTTTTGTATTTTGAGCTATTGGGCCGATGCCACTGATTGTGGACATGAGGTCCCCGAGGGCATTCACAAGCCAAATAGTCAGACGTGTCTGACATGAAAATTTTACCTTGCATTTTATAGAAATTTACTGTTTCTAATAAAATTCTAAACATTCAAAAATACTGAGGCCTCATTCCTTGTATGGCACTCGGTAGCCATGTTCTTGGTACTTGGTTTGGCTTCCTATTTCGATATTTTTGGAAATTAATCCTTTATTTACTGTGTTTCAAGTAAAAGCTTGTACCAAAATTCTCGGTATTTTTTGTATGTTGATATTAGTTCTAATATCAATATACAAAAAATCAATATACAATATATCAATATCTAATAGTAACCTAACAGATCTTTCAAAACATATGCCTCACTGACCGTGTGACGGGTGCTGTATACAGATTAGGACATGTTTACTCTTCCGGAGCACCTGATGTCACTCTGTTTTATGAGAGTTCACACTGTTAGTGCTTTAGTTTTTTGTGTTGTATATGTAATGTTCGTGTGTTTTGTGGGCATGTGGTGTCTTTGGTCTTCCGTCTTCTGGCGTTCTTGCTTTTGCCTTGTCTATGGACTTTGATTTATGTAATCTTGTGCTTTGTTTTTTCGGTATTCTACTACCGTTGTTCTTGCATTTACTGATTTGGTTGTTTTGAATGGCTGCTTAATTTATTTACGTTAACAATTGAAAATTTGTGATTAAATTGTATGATATGGACGCAACGGGTATGTCGATTTCAATGATATGTCTTCAAGGCAGTTGTAAATTGTTATTATTATCGTTATTTGAGTTATTTGAATGATTCATTTATTTAAAAAAAATATTTTACACAAAATCTATAGTACTATTAACTGAAAATGTAAGTGTACATTACAGATGATTTTATATTGTACAATACGTGTTTGAACTATTGAATTAAGATAGGTTTGTTAACTAAGCTCAAGAAAAATATTATATTAGATTTCTCAGAAAATAATCAGTATCTGTATATTTAAAGATACCAGTACAAAATCTAAGCAGATATAGAACAGTTTTTCTTTGTGTTTCTACTATGTACTATTCCAAAATCATCAATTCATTAAGAGATGTCTTAAACAACTCGGTTGAATAGTATATTTTTTTCTTCAGGAAAGCCCATTCTTCATGCGTAAGACAGAATTATTGAAAAATGGATCAAATTTAACAGGAAATGACAGATATGAAGGTATACAATTTATAACGCATGTGCCCATGCCATGGGATGTTTTATCTATAGAATGCACTCATTTTACATCTTTAAAATTTAAGGGGTCTCATATGTCATGCCATTAAAATATCGCAAAAAATTAATAAATTTTGAATGAATTATGACGTCGCTGCCTTATTTTAGATTTGTTTAGTAATTCACATGAGAGCAAATTGATTATTCTCAACGATTGCTGTATAATATTTCCTACAAAACCTACCTTCTGTATTAGACCCGCATTTATTTTTGTATCCATGTGGGTTGTCAAACTGTGACATGTATATTCGCTTATATATAGTTTCACAATAGAAGCTATTTATAAACAAATGAAAATAAGGAGTACATATAGATTTTGGTATATAAAACAAATAACATCTAAAAAAATCAGTATTAGCAATGAAGGGTTGTGGATGAAATGCACATGAGACAAAGTTTCTACAAAAACATGACAATACAAAGAAATGGAACAACCCTCTTATTGTTGTTCTTGATATTTAGGCCATCATGAGACCTTCAACAATGAACATTGCTCATACCTCATAGTAATTTGAAGACTTAAACAACCACAGCACCCTCATCGAGTCACAATTAAGACAACTTGGCATAATAAATCACAAAATACCGAAGTTATTGTAAATTTTGTTTCTGCATATGCGCATTTCGACAACTAATGTCTCTTCAATTCAGATGAATTCAAAACAGTTGGAAGTCCATGAACCGAAATGTATGTAAAAATCATGAGATGTTGGTACAGTAAACAGGTGGCCAGAATGTAAAACCTTGTTCTCTTATCTCCTTGTACCGAGTTAGTTTTGTATGGTGCAAAGTTGA
The DNA here is from genome assembly GCA_002080025.1 of Modiolus philippinarum. Taxonomy (NCBI): domain Eukaryota; kingdom Metazoa; phylum Mollusca; class Bivalvia; order Mytilida; family Modiolidae; genus Modiolus; species Modiolus philippinarum. Next base: position 79,953 of record MJUU01012069.1, on the reverse strand, counting down.
GATAATCTTAATTAGCATATCAATAGCCTCTTTTGATTTTGAAATAAAAATTATCTCCCCTTTAACCATATAAAACAACTTGGTACTGGGAGATAACTGACCCAAGTTTCACAATACTAAATGACATGACAAAAAATGTATGATAGAGCATCCATATGAAATATTCTGTCAAGCACAAGTACACCATGAGTCGTTTTTCATTTTTATTTGAATAACTAATTAATTTAATTGTAATAAGCATTAATCAATATAAAGTATGCAAGGAAATCCTACTTGTACTTTGGTTTGTGTTGAATATATCTGCATTATTTATTAAAACAAAACTTATTTATACTGATAGTATAAAAGACAAATTACGAAAATGTAGTAAACCACTAAATAGCTTTAGAGTATCCCATGATATGACTTTATGACATCTCCTGTGCGCGTTACAAAATAATTCGATGAAACGTTCTTGCAAGACTGAAGTCTTTACTTGCAAATAATGCTTGATACTCTAATATATGATAAATGGTCAAACATCATTAAAACGCAATTTTCTCACTGTTGAAACACAGCAATTTTTGTTTTTAGCGGTGTGAGATTTCTTTTTCTCGCCTAGGGGATCGAGATATCTCGTGATTTTGGGGGTCTCAGATATTTCTTTCGTACTCCTTTGCGGGGGGCTATTTCACTTCAATCGGAAGCACGTGCAAAAAATTCAAGATGTTCATGCGATTTATCCAGTATTATTTGTTGTCAAATTTTAATAACTCTGGCTGTTTATATAAAGAATGAACATGTACCTTCCAACCAGCAATTAGATATGCAATTTATATTTAAACAGAGATTTAAAATTGCGCGCCAATTGTTGAAAACTAAGTTGCTGTCCAGCTTCAGTAAACATATACCAATTGTTACGTCATATTTTTCCCGGGAACGTTTTTGATATTTCTTTGTGAAAATTAGAGCTGGTCATGGTTTTGCGAGTAATTTCAGAGCGTTAAGGCGAGAAAAAGTATCAAACCCTCTTGAAAAGGTGAGATAGGGTGATCTCAAACCCTCAGGCTAAGATATCTATGGTCCATCCCTCGGCAAGCCTCGGGATGGTTATGATATCTTAGCCTTCGGATTTGAGATCAGCCTATCTCACCTTTTCCCTTGGGAAAGATACTATATGTCTTACACTAGTGTATGGCAAAAAAATCACGTGCAATTTACCGGCAAATATCGTGTTTTAAACATCAGGGTCTGTAGTCTATAAATCTCCTCATTAGTGGTCATAAGTGGATTTAATATACGTATTATAAAATTGTTATATCATTTGAAGTAAAATTTTACTGAAAAAAAAGAGAAAAATCGTCTCTGGCACGCTCGGGTATACATTCCTGATTTTAAAACATTACAAAAAGAGAAATAACTGGATTTTGGTATATTTAAGGGTGAAAACAGTGAGAAATAAAATCAAACACCAGTGGGAGCGCGAGACATTAAATCTCAGACACCCTCGGGTAAGATTTCAATCATCTAGGATTCAGCAACCTCGTTCGAGACTAGAAATCTTACCCTTTGGTGTCTGAGATTTTCCTGTCTCGCACTTCCCCTTTTGTTAGATTCTTAATATCTCAAAGGTTTCTTTAGATTAGATTAAATGTTCTGATATTATTGCAAATATTTTAGGCATAGTGTTAAAATGTTATACTTTTACATAAATTTAGTACTTAATCTATCGCTATTCTGACTCTTCTTAGACATATACATATGGAATATAGGACATTTTGTTTTTGATACGGACTTTATCACGGCAAGCATAAAGTAAGCCCGTAAGGTCGAGCGTGATGCGTTAAGCCGTGATAAAGTCCTTATTTAAAAACAAAATTTCCTATATTTCTTTTATCGGTAATTCACAAAATAATAAGTTGGACTCTTTTAAAAATTTTAATAAACTGAAATTTCTGTTGGAGAACAGTTAATCTATTGTTTACTGGAATAATTTATATGCATCTTTCATTCAACGTATTACGCGTATGAACACGACGTGACGTCAGCATAGCAACCCGCACGTAACGCCTTCACAGTGACTTAGCGTCCAGTTTGGTGAAACTGATAATATCAGTCACTGTAGAGCAAAGGAAATTCATACAAATTATCGCTAAATGTATTAAAAAAACATTTATATTGAAATAAAAGAATTCAGTTTATCAGTCAATGTTCAAAATCTTTTTTTACTTTTTTCCAGGGTTTTCTGTAGACTTTATTGAGGCCATTGCAAAAATTTGTGATTTTAACTACGTTTTAAAAGAAACCCCGGATAGTGTATACGGTCAAGGAGATCCTAAAAACAAGTCTTCTTGGAATGGATTAATGGCATTAATTATCAATGGTGTTAGTATTTATTTGTTACCCATATCTTAAAAGGGGAATTGTAATAACATTTTTATATTCAATGCGTGATTATATTGAGAAAGTTTGACACACTTTTACTTAATGGACTTATAAAGAAACGTATACCAAAATTCTAAACAAAAAAAAACTGCGGGATTTATTTTCTCCAAGGTTTGTTTTTTTCAATATGTCTTTTAAAAAATTAGTTTATTATTTGCATTATTCAATGTTACTTTTATTTATTATTATTATTATTATTCAAGTGCAAATTAAACTAACATATAATTAAAGTAACCTGAACGTGATATGCAACCAGTTGACAGATGAGCAATTAACTACCGGGAAATATATTCACTTGGTGTAATGCAGTATTAAAAATTCAAGATCTATCTTAAATTTTATTGGTGATTATCAAAGCATACAACAAAGTTAACAAACTAAACAATATAGCAAAGTATGACGATAAAATCTGAATGTTTGTCTAACAATAAGGTACATAAAGCCGTTGTCAGAAATAAATCTATGACAAATTATTATCATCTGTAACATTTGCTGATACGTTCTTTCGTAAGACTTACTTAATGCCTTAAACGCTTCTGTGAGTGCCTTTGTTTTGAATGTTGTGATTTCTATTTTCTGTCTAACGTCATTGTGTTCTGTGTGTAATGTCATTGTTTTTGTTGTCCTCGTTTTGGCCATGTCTTTGGACTTCGATTTTTGTAAATTCCACTCCTTTGTTCCTTCGGTTTTCTACTGCCGTTGTTTCTGAAAAAATCGACGTAATGGATTAAAATGATAATGCAAATACTTTTTTTAATTGAAGAGATGAGAAATCAAAACTCTAATTATAAGAGTTATTCTATTTATAAATTCGCAAAATAAATTACATCGTTAATAACAATATAACTCCATTTATTATTTTATTTTTGCAGACGGCTGATATATCTATTGCTCCATTGACCATCACAAAAGATAGACAAAATGTTGTTGATTTTTCCGAACCTTTTATGAACAGTGGAATCAGTATTATGATAAAAACACCAGAAATACAAAAACCTGGAGTATTTGCCTTTATGCAGCCGTTTTCTGTTTTTCTTTGGTTATGTATTGTTATTTCGTATTTTGTTGTGAGTGTGGGAATATTCTTAGTGGGTCGTTTTAGTCCGTCAGAGTGGGAATTAACGAAACCATTTAGAGAAGTTATGAACCATTTCGATCTTGCCAGCTCATTTTGGTTCACGATGGGATCGATGATGTTGCAAGGATCAGACACATGTCCGAGGTAATATTAGGTAACATTTGTAATATTTCTGTGTAATTTTTGCAAAGTATAACTTTGAAACTTCATAAACGTTAACACAAGAAACGTTTTCGCTTTTTCAAATATTGGAATTAAACATAGCTGCCAATAAGTCATCTTTTTAAAATATGAAGATATCCCGCATGCCTTCATGACGAAATGTCCTCCATAAATGATGTACTTTAGTTAATGTTTAACGATCATTTTCAATAATACTTATCTGCCGAATGTAAAGAATATTTTCCTTTTTATTACCATATTGAAACATAAAAGGGTTTTTCAAACATGGAACAAGAACTCCTGTAAAGGTAATGATATATTGTTAAACTTATAAGTATATCTAACTATTGTTAGTTAGACTCGCATATTCCACTCTCCATGTATATTCAAATAATCCTCATGTAATATATGGATCAATAAAAGATGGATTTATTTGCATATTCAAAGTTATAAATTGCCAATACAAAAATATATGTAAATGTTCCCATGTGAAAAAATGTTCCATCTCAATAAAGTGACTTAAGGTTTCTTTCTTCTGACTACATTCCAGACAAGCTATTATAACATCATTTACAATGGCCATATGCAGAAACTTAATTTACAGTTACTTCGGTATTTTGTTATTTACAAAAAAGTATGTGTATACTAGGCCATGGCTTACACCGGGTGATTTCCATAAGGCTTCAAAGTAGCTCTTATGTAACAAATAATGAAATATTTGTATAACAATGTTTAATCTTAATGCCAATACAAACATCAGTTGATGATTTTTTTCTCAGATCGTACGCTGGTCGTATCATTGGTGGAGCTTGGTGGTTTGTTGTATTAATCACTATTTCGTCATATACAGCCAATTTAGCAGCATTTTTAACCATTGAGAAACTACTAACACCAATAGAATCTGCTGATGATCTAGCAAAACAGACTGAAATTGCTTATGGAACATTAGACTCTGGGTCAACACAAGATTTTTTTAAAGTAAGCTTAAAAAATTTTTAACACTAATTTTATATTGTCAGTTATATAACTCATCTATTTAAAAAATAGAAGTCTGACATTTCATACAAAATATTTCGAAATTCAAAGATATTGTAAAATAGCAGTTAAGATTAAACATATCTAGAAGGATAAAAGTGCATTGTTTCACTGCAAACATGATTTACTATTTTTCATCTTAAAGTCATTTGTCGTCGGCGAGTCCTGACAATCTTCCTGACAGCTAAACATAAGATGATTGATAGTAGTAAACGAAATTAATGTTAGCTACCATTTACGAATTTGTGGATTTAACTTAATTTCTGCACTAGCCAGTTCAGACATATTTCTATATTTAGAATTGTTTCATATTCAGGTCTACAGCTTTCATCTTTTTCAAACTACGGTCGGTCATTTACTTTATCACAATTATACAACAAAACCTTATGAATTAATTTTCAAACATTAAAGGTATAATTTTGTTTAAATATTATTATTAGCCATTTTCTTTTCTCAATATATATTTTGTAGAAATCAGAAGTTCCGGTATATAGAACAATGTGGAATTATATGAATTCTGATCACAGTGTATTCGCTAAAACAATGCCTGAAGGTGTAGAGCGAGTTCGCAAAAGTAAAGGAAGATACGCATTTATCCTAGAATCTGTATACAACGAATATTTCAATTACCAAGATCCATGCAATACAATGCGAGTTGGTCCAAATCTGAATAACAAAGGGTATGGAATAGCTACACCAAAGAATTCTTCTTTGAGGTATTATTTACATTAAATTTGTGATACTCATTCACGCTTGTTGTTGGCATTTGGGCTTTGTCAAATAATACTATTTATTTGTTGTTTTTTTTACTAAGAAAATAGTTTCGTCTTGCTCGAAGTTTGTCCATTTTTCCGAATTCAGTTTTTAGTGGACATCATAATTTTTGCTCATGATGTTTATATATTGTTTGTATTTTGTCTTCGATACTTTGTATAGCAAAGAAAGGATATAGATATAGCTTTTCAAGAAGTGGTGTAAATGAAATGTGGATGTTAAAAAACTCTTAAGATCTGTTTTACATCCTAAAATAAAGATCATTATCGCATTGTAACAGCATTAAAACTTTTGACTTCTCCACACTTTATACTACCATTCCTCATGAACAACTGAAATCTCGACTGAAAGATATAATTCATAGATGTTTCTCTCGTCAAACGGCGAACGAAGATATAAGTACATTGTCATAGGCAGAGAACAAGCTCACTTTGTGAAATACGACTCAAGATCAGAGAAAAAATACATGGAGGAAGAAGTGATTAAAATGGTAGAGTTTCTGATTGACAATATATTTGTCCAGTTTGGAGGGTTTATTTTTCAACAGAACATCGGAATTCCAATAGGCACAAACTATGCACCTCTTTTAGCCGATCTGTTTCTGTACTCATATGAGGCAGAATTCATTGAGGGGCTTCTTCAAAATAAAGACAAAAACTGGCCCAGTCCTTCAGTTTCAGCTTCCATTATATAGGTGATATTTTATCACTTAACAACCCTCGCTTTGGTGATTTTCTTCATCTTATTTATCCAAAAGAGCTAGAAATTAAGGATACTACAGATACTTCCACATCGGCCTCGTTCCTTGAACTTAATCTTGAAATTGACAACAGAGGTACATTACAAACTAGGTTGTATGACAAACGCGATGACCTCACTTTTCCAATAGTCAACGTCCCTTTTCTATGTGGCAACATTCCAAATGAACCAGCATATGGAGTTTACTAATTCGCTTGTGTTCGTTACAGTGACTTCCTTGATAGAGCAGGGTTGCTTAAAATAGACTACTTAAGCAAGGGTACGTTACCAAAAGCTTAAAGGCATCACTACAGAAGTTTTACGGCCGACATCACAATCTTGTGGATCGTTACGGGATATTCGTTTCCCAGATGACAACAGATCTTTCCCTCTACAACTTAAGTTTGTTTTTCCTGTATGGGATTTGACTTTACTATCGGAGTTGGCATGTTCAATACGGCGGGCGTCTTGTAAGAAGCAAGAGATGCTTACTCTACCGGTACACCTGATGTCACCTATTATTTTAATTGGGACCGTGTTGTTCATCTGTATTTGTGTCTTCATTTTTCTTTTTTTGTCCCGTACTCAAGTGGTGTCCTTGTTTCTTAGTGTTTCCGATGTTGCCTTTTTCCATGGATTATTCGTTCTTTTGATTCACGGCTCGGTTCTCACTTACTTTGAAATCTTGAAACAGCCTAAAAATAATATATTACAGACCATAAATACAACAAAAAATAAAAAAATATATTTAAGATACATATATGTGCAAATATCGATTGACAGTTTTACACCTATTTGCTCCTTAATTACTCTCTTCATTTTTTAACATAAATTGTCGTGTAAGGTTTTTCAATTTGTCTTGACCCGTAATTCACAAAATTGTCTTTATGTCATACTTGGATTTAGATGATGAAATCGACGTGTATTTAATAGGTATTGAATACATGCCGACTAGGTCATGAAATCTTCGCCATATTTGAAACTTAAAAAGTTCAAGCTAAATTGAATAATTCTTTGAAAATGAAAACATGTCAGCTTTATAACAAGGTATTTTTACATTCCAACGCATATAATAAGAAATCGCCAGTTCTAAAATTCTTTGATGCATGGTTTTAATATTATATCAATATGAATTTAGAATTCAAAATTCTTTGTTTTTGATAAAGGTTTCCCATTTCAATGCGCATTGTTAAAAGAAAGGAACAAAAAATATTAACGATTTAGATCAGCTTGAATCTAGTGCCAAACGTCCTGCTGGCTAGGAGTCCTTCCACTAGCAGGAAATATGCTAACAATATTTTAATCATTTACCAAATCCCCTGGTTTGTTTAGGTGGCTACCAAGGGGATTTGTTCACAACATGTTTTTAATTGTAAAGAAAGAAATAGGCAGTCTTGTATCCTTGATTCATTTGAACTTTGCACACAAATCACTTTGTTCTTGAATTTGGTGTCTTATCATAACACTGGGGTTATAACATTGTGAAGTGTTCTTTCATTTAAAAGAGGGTTGATATTTTGTTATCAAATTCGAAAAAATCTATTGATATTATATTTACTTCATATTCGCTTATTATTTAATATATATTGTTTTATCGAAAACGTTATTGAATCAGTCTTCCATTAGCCATCTTAGTACTTTTTTCCAATATACAATTACCGATGATATTAACACATTAGATTACAGTGTTTGTATGAAAGTAATATTGATTTTTTTATTTTGGGTAATGTTTAGACGAATGTAATGTGCATACATGTAACGTGAAATGCTAAAAGCCGATTTGCAATTTTTAGCCTTCCGGTAGCCATATAAAAACATTTGAACTGCAAAAGATGAACAATATTAACGTTGGTAAATGCATCAATGTATCAACAATTCCATACTGACCGAATGATCATTTCATACATGTTTTTATACCCCAGCCTTAAAAGGTGGGGTATATAGGATTCCTCTTGTCCGTCCGTCTTTCCCTTCGTCCGTCACACTTTCGTTTCCGGGTGATAACTTGAGTTTGCTTTGTAGGAAAGTTTTAATATATTGGGATTATGTTTCTATGCGTAAAATACATGTCAAGTTCGATTTTGACTGTGATCGGATTTTGCGTTCCAGAGTTATTCCCCTTGGTTTAGGCAAAATCTGAAAATTTTATGGTTTCCGGATGATAACTTGAGTTTGCTTTGAAGGAAAGTTTTAATATTTTGAGATTATGTTTCTATTCATAAAATACATGTCAAGTTCGATTTTGACTGTGATAGGATTTTGCGTTCCAGAGTTATTGCCCTTGATTTAGGCAACATCTGTGAATTTTATGGATTCCGGATGATAACATGTTTGCTTTGAAGGAAAAATTTTAATATTTTGGAATTATGTTTCTATTCATAAAATACAGGTCAAGTTCAATTTTGACCGTGATCGGATTTTGAGTTTCAGAGTTATTGCCCTTGCTTTAGGTAAAATCTGTAATTTTATGGTTTCCATGTGATAACTTGAGTTTGCTTTGAAGGAAAATTTTAATATTTTGGCATTATTCCTGCAAATGCTAGGATTGCCTATTTGCGGGGGTAATTTTTGTGATCAGCAGATCACCTTTTTGTTAGTTAAAAATGAAATTGTCCGTACTTTAAGCATATTATTTAGATAAAGAAAATACTAATTATAAAGATAGGGTGATTTATCGAGTTTTCTCAGTTAAATAAATGTCATATTGTCACCGGTGAAAATAAAGGATTTCTAGTCAACGGATGACGTCTTAATGTAGTTACGTCCCAATATCTCTTCGATGTCGTCGTCAAGTAAACAGCTGGCGTATTGAAATGAAAAAAAATAATCCGCATCTAAAATCGCGGCTTTTGAGTAGAAAATCTATATAATAAAAAGCATAACTTATCGACCATCATGAATATCGACAAAAATGCCACTCGTGTAGATCAATGCAGTGGATTTAACTCGTGCGGAACGAAGTTCCACAACTCGTTTAACCCTTCTTTGTTGTTCGGCACCCGTGACATTTTTATTGATATTCACGACGGTCAATTAGTTATACTATAATCACTGGTATTTTTTTTCTCATATTCAGAACCTTCTTTTATTAGATATCAAGTCAAATTGACTGTTTTTTTTGTGTAATGTTTAGACAAATATGATATCATGCTTACATGTAACTTGAAATGCTAGAAGCAGTTTCGTAACGATTTTGGCCTTCAGAAGCGATATTAAAACCGAATGAACTGTAATAAATGAGCATTTTCAACAACAAAATCAGGTTAAGTTGGTAAAAGTATCAAGGATTCTATACTTGTTGACTGACAAATTGATGCATTGTTTTTATCGTGGTTTTCTTCATACTTTTAAGCATATTATCACGAAAAAGTGTATTATTTACTGCTATGTTAGCAGTCCTTAGTTATGTCAAGACATTAAAATATAATTTCGGTCATGTCCTTAGTCCTCAGTTAATTAAAGATCTTGCAAAAACTTTTTATTTTCTCTTTTCAAGTAAGAAAATATCTATAGCTGTCTTGCAACTAAAAGAAAATGGTTTATTGATAAAACTCAAGAAGAAATGGTGGATAGAAAAGGGCGGATGTGGCATTCAAGACTCACAGTCTGTATGTATTATAGCTAATAGTTTTTAACACACAAGACCTCATTCCATGAGAAATTGTGAAAATACACATGTATGTTTCGAAGTTGTCTTACAAGGATTATAAAATTTTCATTTCCCCTTTCCTAATTTATTTTTCGGTTTTCGGTTACATGAAAAAATGAAAATGGTGTTTTTTTTGGTTTTGTTTGCTGCAATATCGAAATGAAAGACACGGCCAACCTCTGGATAAGTTTTTTTTCGAGCAGAAATTAAATCCCATGACTCCTTTATGGTCAACTGCACAGATTATTTACAGTAAATTCGATTCGTTATTTTTATAATTTAGATAATATTATGGTAGAGTTCAAGAATGATAGGGGGTTGATATTCATGTGTGCTTCAGTTTAAGTGCGTAGAATTTAGTTATTTAAGAAGCGTAATCCATTTGATAAATATAAATGGACATGAAGGAGTGGATCGATGTGCCAACAGGGTAAGTGCCCCTACCATACATCCATCACTCGTCATGTGAAAACTCCTGTGTCAATAGATAAAATCATATCCAAGAACATGTCAGGTAATATGACTATGAAATAATGATCTATTACATCTTGATGGCAACAATGTTATTTTTAAGGTTAAGTTTTCAGGGAAGTATTAAACGTCTGTTTGTGAAGTCTTTGTATTGGCAGTCGAGAAACCGTTTTTAAGCAAAAAAAAATACTGTCGTATAAATGTGTTTATGATGGGTAATTTTTTTTTAATTTTTCTTGATTAATGGCACTTACACTTAAAATCGCCCAATTTATTGTTATGACAAAGAAATTTAATGACTTTAACAATAAAGTATATCAGGTAATTACATGACACATAATATCCAGATTGTATAATTAATTCACTAGTTTTCAAATATGCTACAAAAAATAAGTCTAAAATTGATCTCGATGTTAAAGTTTAATTCGAAAGTCGCCTTTATCTTCAGTACATGATAAACTAATCATAGCCAAATCCTTTCATTTCGGTTTCCGTTATAAGCTCACCTGACCAAAAGGGTCACCGTGAGCTTTTGCCATCACTTGGTGTCCGTCGTCCGACGTCCGACCATGTCCTTAAACTTTCCACATTTTCATCTTCTCCTCTTAAACAACTGAAGCAAATTCAACCAAACTTTACAGGAATGATGTATGGGAGGTCATTTACAAAGGTTGCTCATTTCGTTCCGATCTGATAAAAAACATGGCCGCAAGCGCGGACCTCAGGTTTAACATTGGACCCTAATGGGAAAAATCACATTTTCATCTTTTCGTCTGAAACCACTGATGCAATTTCAACCATACTTTACAGGAATAATGTTCTTAAGGTCCTCAACAAAGATTGCTCATTTCGTTTAGATCCGATAAAAACATGCCTTCCAGGACGGAACATAGTTTAACATTGGACCCTATGGAAAAATCACATTTTCATCTCCTCCGAAACCACTGTAGCAAATTCAACCAAACTTTACAGGAATGATGTATGGAAGGTCTTTTAAAAAGAATCCTCATTTTGTTTCGATCCCATTAAAAGCATGGCCGCCAGCGCGGAACTAAAGTTTAACATTGGACCCTATGGGAAAAATCACATTTTCATCTTATCCTCTGAAACCGCCGAAACAAATTCAACCAAACTTTAGAGGAATGATGTACTTAGATCTTCAACAAAGATTGCTCATTTTGTTCCAATCCAATGAAAAATATGGCCGTCAGCGCGGAACTTAGGTTAAACATTGGACCCTATAGGAAAAATCACATTTTCATCTTTTCCTCTGAAACCACTGAAGCAAATTCAACCAAACATTACAGAAATGATGTACTAAAGGTCCTCAACGGAGATTGCTCATTTCGTTTCGATCCGACAAAAAACAAGGCCGCCATCGCGGAACATAGTTTAACATTGGACCCTATGGGAAAAAGTCCAATTTTCATTTTTTCCTCTGAAACCGCTGAAACAAATTCAACCAAACTTTAGAGGAATAATGTACTGAAGGTCCTCAAAAAAGATTGCTCATTTTGTACCAATCCAATGAAAAATATGGCCGTCAGCGCGGAACTTAGGTTTAACATTGGACCCTATAGGAAAAATCACATTTTCATCTTTTCCTCTGAAACCAATGAAGCAATTTCAACCAAAATTTACATGAATGATGTATGGAAGGTCCTTTACAAAGATTGCTCATTTCGTTTGGATCCGACAAAAAAACATGGCTTCCAACGCTTAACATAGTTTAACACAGGACCCTATGGGAAAATCACATTTTCATCATCTCCTCTTACACAACTGAAGCAAATTCAAACAAACTTTACAGGAATGATGTATGGAAGGTCCTTAACAAAGATTGCTCATTTCTTTTGGATCTGAGAAAAACAATGCCGCCAGCACAGAACATAGTTAAACATTGGACCCTATGGGAAAAATCACATTTTCATCTTTTCCTCTGAAACAAATGAATCAATCAAACTTTATAGGAAAAATGTTCGAAGGTCCTTTACAAAGATTGCTCATTTCGTTCTGATCCGATAAAAAACATGGCAGCCAGTGAGGAACATAGGTTTAACATATGGCCCTATGGGAAAAATCACATTTTCATCTTCTCCTCTGAAACCGCTGAAGCAAATTAAACAACTTTACAGAAGTGATGTACTAAAGGTTCTTCGGGTGTCTTATTGGTATTTTTCCGCCATTTTTGTGTTATACTTGTTCATTTAGGTTTCATTCATTAACAAAAGTAACAAAATAGTTATTTAAAATATAAAGAAAGTTCCAAAGTATTAAAAATTATTTTTCCTAATCACTTTTACAACATTTTGTGTAATAAAAGGTGAAATAAAACACACAAGCTGTCGCTGGATTTACAGAACACACAAATTAGGCAAGGGAGATAATTTGATAAAAAAATTAACATAGATATCACTAGAAAAAATAATGTTTCGCAATTTATCTCTCTTATTTCAACGGTGACCCCTAATCTTTATTTTTTATATGTGAACTATATAATGATTTCAAAACACATACAGGCAAAGTTTAAACAAAATCTATAATATATCTTAAAAGCTATCGCCTCATATAGCCATTTTCCCTATCATTTCTATGTAAAATCCTGAAATGTTCAATTTCATTTTTTACGCCTAAAGGCACGATGACCCAAAAATTTTATTTTATATTTTGAACAATAATACAATTATGTTTCTACACAGAAAATTTCACAAAATTCTATAATAGGAAAATAATACCCTGCAGACACTTTAACAAAGATTGCTCATTTCTTTCCAATCCGATAAAAAGATTGCCGCCAGCACAGAACATAGTTTAAACATTGGACCCTACGGGAAAATAACATTTTCATCTTTTCCTCTGAAACCAATGTAGCAAATACAACCAAATTTTGCAGGAATGTTGTATGAAAACCCATGACTAAGTATGCTCCTTTTGTTTTGATCCGTTAAAAAAACATGGTGCCCAGCGAGGAACATAGTTTAACATAGGATCCTATGGGAAAAATCTTCATTTTCATGATCTACTCTGAAACCATAAAAGCAAATTTAACTTAACTGTATTGGAGTAATGAATGGAAAGATATTCCCAAAGAATACTTATTTCAATTGAATCTAATAAAAACATGGATGTCAGTAGAGAACATAGCTTCACATTAGACCCTATAGGAAAACATTTTTGGTTATAAACATAGGCATGGCTTAAAAGCATCTTTGTCAGGTGAGCGATACAAGCTCAGTATCTGAGCCTCTAGTATAGATGATGTTCTTTCATTGAACAATCCTCAATTTAAGGATATCCTTCATCTTATACACCAAAATGAACTGGAAATTAAAGTGACCACTAATACACCATTATCAGCATCATATACCTCTACATTGACAACTCTGGACGTCTGAAAACAAAACTTCACGACAAGCGTGATGATTTCGACTTTCCAATAGTGAACGTCGCGTTTTTTAGCCTTATATTCCCACATCTCCGGCATATTGCGTGTAAATTCGCTACTGCCGTGCCTGTAGTTTGTACAGCGATTTTGTACACCGGTTGATACCTCAGTTTTTATAGGGATGCACACTGCTAGTGCTTTAGTTGTATGGCGTTTTTTTTCAATTAATATGTTTTGTCTTTGTCATACTGTCTCAATTCGTGTTGGATTTGAATCGCCGTGATTTTGGATTTATGATTTTAGAATGCTCTCTTTCCTCGTTCTTGCTTCGGTGTTCGTTTGCCAATGTATTTAAATTACTACTGTAGAAAGCAGTTTAAAAAACTATATTATTAAATTTTATGAATGAACAAAGAAAGCGATATGGAGTAAATGTACTTAGGACAAAATCACTGTAAATACATGGTTAGATTAAGCAATGGAAACAACGCTTTCATTTGGTGTCAGTGTGCACACCATTGATAACTACGATTATTGCTAGAAACTAGAGCGATGTCTACATCATCCAAGATAAGGCGTTGGTGAGTTTTAGTTCTTGGTTGTGTCATGTTTATTAAAGAATTAAATAGTAAAGATTACAGGAAATAACTACAAACATCACAAAACATTGTATAGTTACATCTTGGCGCTTTTTTCATCAAAATAAATGCGAGATGGAAATCATAGTTTTGCATTTTATTGCTTGAAAAGACAGAAATTTGAAACTTGAGTTCGGTAGATGACATTAGAAACAGTTTAAGGAAACCAAACGAAACTTTTTTGCACGTAAAAGTATAGACAGTTGCAGTGACAAGAGACAAAGGTAAAGAACAATAGGAACTCGGGACAGCCGGACTTGGTACCAGCACTAGCAAAAGCCAGCGGTAGGGTTTAACCGGTTTATGGGCACCAAAACCTCCCCTTTATCTGTCCCGTTTCCCTATAGTATAAGAAACATACGAATAAAACCAAATACAGGTAGACTGCTAACTCCATGACCACAATCTTGAAAGGAAAGAAAAAAACAATACGTAATTTTGAAAGATGGGTCAAGGGGTGCTCGCCGCTAAACTGCCGGCTATCGCAAGGAGCCTAGCCGCACTGCGGAAGAAAAATCAAACTCAAAACTTCCCGAAGGGTTTGGTCCAGAATCATCATAAATTTCAGTAGACATCGGCAGTATCAGTGAAAGGCCAGTGTGTGTGCAAAATTTTCAGGTCATTAGGTGTCAAAGCTAATTTAACGGATGCAAGCAGTATATTTTGTCGATATCCCCTATTACGTAAAGAATGTTAGTTACGTTCCAGCTTTTCTGGATTTTTTTATTAATTTCTAGCATTTTTTAACAACATTACCGTAAAAACGAGGATTAGAAATGCCCTCAGAAATAAGCTGTTTACGAGTGACGCCATATTTAGATAACAAATGTTCATATCTATTATAAAACTTCTTAATTGTATTCAACAACTTATGAAATCTGTAACCCTGTTGTTATAGTTTGGCTGTGATAGTAAGGTTACGTTCATTAAAATCGTCAAGAGAAGAACAAACCCGTGCGAATCGTACCAGTTGAGAAATATACACTCCGTAGGATGGATCTAGAGGGATGTCGTCGTCACGAAAAGGGAAATTAGTAATAGTGAAATCAAAATCATCCCGTTTATCATATAATTTAGTTTTTATTTTACCAGAGTCAATAATGATAGTTGGATCCAAAAAAGGGCAGTATTATGAATCATTGTCAGCTTTATTTAATTTTAGTTGTTGCGGGTAAATAATGTCTACATAATCTAAAAACTGGGGATTTTTCAATAGTAAGGATATCGTTAATATACCTGATGTTATCATTGAAAATAGAAATAAGTTTATCACTGTTTAGTATGGTTCCGTTTTGAAGTTTTTTCATGAAGTCTCGTTCGTAACAGAAAAGGAAAAGATCTGCAATTAGAGGTGCACAATTTGTACCCATGGGAATACCTATGACCTGTTGATAAATAGTGTTGCCAAAACGAACAAAAATATTGTCCAGCAAAAGATTGAGTGCATT
>MJUU01012069.1:36343-64114 GCA_002080025.1 Modiolus philippinarum | reverse complement strand
AATGATTATTGTAGGTAATATTAGAGAAGAATCCTTGCTTTTTGTTAGAGCAAATGAACTGCAGACCAGAAAATTTAAAAGACCATTTAATAAGTTGTCCCAATTAGGATTTAATCAAATCATGTGGAAGGCTAGTATAAAGTGTAGAAAAATCATGACTGTCAATAGATGAGACTGGTCTTTGAATTGATTGTAGTTTATCTAAAATTTCAATAGAATTTTTTACACTCCAAAAGTAATTTACACCAGAGTTTTGATAAGTTTTTTCACAGTAATTAATAACCAACTCCTTTATACAAGTAAGTGAACTAGTTAAATGGATGGATAAATTAGTAGTAGAACACTTACTAGATGCAGAAATAAAACGATGTTTAAAGGGATTTTTGTGAAGCTTCGTAACCCAGTGAATGGTAGGTAAGATGTTATCTTTAGGTGGAACTTTAAGCATATCTGTATCCTTATAATGTTGTCTGGTGAGCGTGTTTTCGTCCCAATTGGTACGTTCGAAAGTTTCTGACTTGTCCAGATCATTTTGTTGAACATCGATGTAGTATTTCTTTCAGACAATAGCAACGTTGTTAGAAGCCTTGTCAACAGGTACAAACACATATTTTTTACCAAGATCCTTTAGTTTAGACTTAATTCTATTTACAGACGGCTTAGGAGGTGACTCAACATAATTATCTTTATAAAAATTTATTCTGTTAGTGACCTTGGTAATAATTTTATCTTTAAATGAATTTAGAGCATGCTTGTCTTCACTTTCTCGTTTGCACCATTTTTTACAATAACTGGTTACAGCGTCATTAATTATACCAAAACAAGCTTGCCAGTTTATTTTTAAAGGTGGGCGATACTTAGGCCCTTTTCTAAAGAATTGTTTAACTTCTTTATCTACTATGATGTTAAGATTCCCCGTTAATATATGTCCACAAGGGTCATATCGATATGGCGACGTGGAACAGTCTCAACTGCTAGGGTAGTTTTTCTCAAAATCAGTATCACATGTAAGAGTAATTGAAAAAAATGTTTCTAGTAGGTTTTTTATAAGAGAAGGAAATGACAGGCATGTCCTGGTTGTCAAAATAGACGGGTACAAGCTTTTGAATATCTGGGTCCCCAAAAGTGCATGCAATATCAATAAGGTCAATTGCTTTATTAATGTATTTAATTTTCAAAAACTGTTTTATGTGCTCATCGGGTTTGTCGATTCTCGAAAAAAAGTCGATGAAAACAGAGAGCATCAATAATTTTAGAACATTCAGAGAGCGGACTATTAACAGACATAGTATCACATCCCAAAGAGATTTTATAAAGCTGTGTTACAGGAATTGAACAAAGTTTAGTGAACAAAGCATGCCGCCCATAGTTTTTGAAAATAGTATATAGATCTTTTGTATTTACGATGCTTTTACGTTTGCTTTTGATATTATAATTCACTCTTCGACCATGTGACCTGCGATGGCGTAATTTTGGAGAAGAAATTCCTATGATGTCAATAAAAGCGCGCTGAGAAATGTTTCCCTGACCCATGATGTTGTCATTTAACCCTAGTGGATAAGCTGTCTGTAGTTTTTTAATCAAAGATAGTTCGCATTCTCTTCTTCATCTTACAAATTCTCTCTTAGATTGATTAGGGGATTTTTCTACAATTTCTAACGGCTGAATTTTGATATATTTTTTATCATGATTATAGATAGAACAGTGTTGGTATATATAGGATCTATACTTTTTGGGGAAACGAATACGATACAGATGTTCCTGGGTACGTCGTTGTAATGGACGACCCGTCTCACCAACGTACTGAATACCACAGCCTTGTTTGCTTCAGGTGATCAAATATACCAGGCTGGCTGTTTTTCAAGAGATGTCAATGGGGAATTGGATGATAAATTTCTCACCATTGATATTTGATTTGACAGTGTTTTCCTGGACGAGGCGAGGACATGTGGCACATTTTCTGGCGTCGCACTTAAGAATTTTAGAAAATCCACGATTGCTTTTATTAAAAAGTGATGCTGTTGTGTATTTAGTTTTTTGCAAAGAGTGGCATATTTTAGAAATTTGTAACGGGGTGAGTCTGACTATCGGATTTAATGCTGAAGGAGGTAGTTTTGTCAAATTAGAATATGAAGGTGCAATCGTGGATTTGACGTAGCGTTTTCAAATTGTATCTTGATTGTATCATAATATTATTTAAAGACTAGACTACAAATCATAACTATGTAACTATGAAGAAACTGTCATTGCCAATGTCATCTGTATATAAAAAAAAATCCCTTAAACACCACCATCACGGGGAATTGTTTTACCAACTCCACACTGCAGTTGTGACTAAAGGGTATAATAAATGTAAGAGAATGGATAACAGGAAACACCCACAATGGCTGAAAATTATAATTACATGTCACAATCTGTCATGGAACTACACATGAAAAACACCAATAAGACAAGAGACAAACGTAGAAAACAATAGGAACTCGGGACAGCCGGACTTGGTAACGGCACTAGCAAAAGCCAGTGGTAGGATTAAACCGGTTTATGGGCACCCATACCTCCCCTTTATCTGTCCCGTTTCCCTATAGTATAAGAAATATACGAATAAAACCAAATACAGGTAGACTGCTTACTCCATGACCACAATCTTGAAAGGAAAGAAAAAAACAATTCGTAATTTTGAAAGATGGGTCAAGTGGTGCTCGCCGCTAAACTGCCGGTTAGTTAATACATTAGTCTGAATAACATACAATCACATGCCATAATTCACAAGGGAACTGCAAGAGAAATACACTAACGAAAGAAAGAGGACAGACGTTAACAACGATATGTACTCGGACAGCCGGACTTGGTGTCGACACTAATAGACGCCAGCAATATGCGTTTCAAAATGCAATCATTATAGATCAATTAGTCTATGCATTGCTTGAAAAAATTTTCAGTATTTGAAAACGGGATTCATATTTCTTTTCTTTGATTGGTCGTATATGTTTTGAGTTAGGATATTTTACCTTAATATTATTGTGATTTGGACCTCATGAGCACAATATTTATTCCCGAAAAATGGAAACAATTACTTTTTATGAAAAGGTATTGCCTCTCAAAGGTAATTAGCTGTTATCAGCCTCAAATTCAGGTCTTCTCGAATAGTGCTGTTGATTTGTGTTGTTTGTGCTACATTTCTTGCTTAAAATATCAAAAGAATTTTAAATGATGAATTAATTTCCATATTACGTTTTTAGTTTACTTCATACCTTAGTCTGAATAACATACAATCATATGCCATAATTCACAAGGGAACTGCAAGAGAAATACACTAACGAAAGAAAAAGGACAGAAGTTAACAACGATATGTACTCGGACAGCCGGACTTGGTGTCTACACTAATAGACGCCAGCAATATGCGTTTCAAAATGCAATCATTATAGATAAATTAGTCTATGCATTGCTTGAAAAAAAGATGCTTACTTTTTGGGCAATAAAAGCAGCCTAAATATGTATAGAGAAATAAATCTTACAAAGGCAACATCTTCAACTGGCTATCCGGCATCGTAGTATGACCGATTTTTCGTTTCCTATGTAAATGTTGTTTAGAAAAAAATAATCCTCATACTCGCCTAGCCATACAAATTTGAAGGATTCGAAGCTATAAACAGTATTAAACTGTTTGGATTTATGCAAATTCCTGCAATTTGTTTATCTATCGTGCAGGGTCACCTTCAATTATCATTGATTTAAATGAATAGTTAGATTTCTGAAATTCATATGCAAATTTGACTGTGCTTCGTCAACGACACATCGCAATGGTTCTTAGATTTGAAGATTCTTGTAAACTTAATCATTACTATTTCTCCTTTATTTTCAGAAATCTAAGAAACGATCTTTATCTTTAAATAAAGTTGCTGGTGTTTTCTTCATTTTGATTGGAGGATTGGTGTTTTCAATAGTTTTAGGTGTCATACATTTCCATAAGACTAAAACGAAAGTTCAGAAGTTGGGAGTAAGTAATTTCATATTACTTATTAAGATGTTGAACTCTTCAGACCGCCTTAATTTTCAGAAACTTTTACATATTTCTGTGTTTTTTCTTTTAATATTATAAATTATGCATCATTTATTTTTGGTATTTGTATTGATAGCATATGTAATCAAAACTATTTTCGATGAGGTGTCAGTAATGGTTCTGTATTGTTAAATGTGCGTTTGAATTTGCAGTACATGGATTATCACGCATCACAGTATATATATACAAAACCTGATAATGATTTATCATTAACTAGCATATCCGAAATGTGTTTTTGTATCTAAATTCTATAAAATTAGTCAGTCTAGAATTAAAACACTTTAACACTTATTTCGGTTCATTGATTTCAAAATGTTTTGATTTGATCTGCACTGATGAGACATAAGTTGTCGAAATGCACAGAACCTAAATTCACAGCTACCTCGGTATTTTGTTATTTGTTACCACTGGGCCGATGCCATTGCTGGTGGACTGTTAGTCCCCGAGGGTGAGGGTATTCACCAACACAGTAGCCAGTACTTCGGTTATGACCCGAAACCAATTTTATTTGAAAATTTGCAACATTTATATTTAAGAAAGTTTTGTTCAAACATAAGGAGTATCTCCTTATTGCATACAACAATGTAGCTTTGTCCTTAGCTGATTGTGTCTTTCTTATTTAGATCCTTTTTATAATTTGTTCTCTATCACCTTTAACACTTATTTCGGTTCATTGATTTCCAAATGTTTTGATTTGATCTGCACTGATAAGACATAAGTTGCTGAAATGCGCATATGCAGAAATTAAATTCACAGCTATAGCGGTATTTTGTTATTTAACTCATTATTTTATATTTTATGAAAGGATATGGAGTAAATGAATATGAGACCATAACACATATTAATATAGATGGAGGTAAAATTACCGAATATGAAATCGCGAAAGCTGCTCCCCGTATCAAACAGTTGGAGTTACAAGTAAGATGACGATAAGACCGATTTGGTGCAAAAAGGTACAAAAAAATAATCAAATAATTGTAAAATAATCTAAGAATACTAGACAATGTGATATACCAATTAGGGGACCAACGAATGACGCCAATCTTTTTTATAATGCAAACGCAACAACTGTGTTTCTCTGCATCCAATAATATCGCGGTGCGGTACACAGGAGAGTGTGAAACAAGTTTGACGCTTTCTTGAAAATATATTAAGCTTAGACTATTTAAATCGTAAAATATATAACTTAGTATCAATATAAAGAATGTTAAACACTTTTTTGCATTCTAATTATACCTTAAGGGCATATATTTTTGTCACAGAATATCCCGAGCTTGGAAACAGTAGACCATTGTCAACATTGTCGTCGACTGTTATTCGTTTCATTTATTTGTATGCTAAGGGGGAGTCAAATAACCAATCACCATTGAACATGCTAAACAAAATATCTCTTAAACTGTTTTCTATAGTCATAGACTCGGCAAGTACTGGAACTCTTACCCTTGGGTGTCTGAATTTTTTATGTCTTGTACTCTCACTGATGTTAGAGTCATAAAGCTCCAGCCATATATATCATGTTACAGGGGTTGTTTTTGTTTGGTGCTGAAATGAAAGCTACATCGGAAATTGAATATACAAGATGTCCAACGGAGAATGGCCGTGTTTTATCCAACGGGAGATCAAATGGAGAAAAACCTCAGGTAATCGATAGCCACATCAAATAATTCTGAACAATAGTAGAAAACTTTTTGAAGGAACGTCAAGACAGTTTGATAATTTTTTGTTCAATGCTTTATGCGTTAAGAAAAAAATCTTATCTATCAAACACAGTGATACGAGTTAAACTGAAAAGGTCAGTAAAGGGTTTGTCTCAATAAACCAAAAATAGTGGGTTCAAAATTCCATACAAGAAATTCATTTTCTAGGAGATCAAAAGGAATGATTAAGAATGTCCAAATGGAGTGAACCCATCGGTTAACTTTACTGTTTTTGTAATTTTCCGACTACTCAATAACCACGCAGTTGAGTCAGTATATAATAAAAATTGAATATTAACAATATCATCAAACATAATTGCACAGACCGAAAGTCCATTACGCAAAAAGACAACGCAGGTGGAAACAACCGGAAAAATTGTCGATCATGATAGTCCTGACTTGGTACAGGCATTTCAGAGGAAATTGTGGGTTAAACTGGTTTTATAGCGCTTCAAAACCCCCCTTCAATTGCGGTAGTGTCCGGAAACAGAAAAGCCGTAGACAGTTTACAGAAATGGTCATCCAAAGTAAAAATCTTTAATCAGAGTTCTGACCGAAATTTCAAATTTGTCCGTAAGGGACTGATGTCCAGTAACTTCGATGTTTTGTTGTCCCTTGAACTTTTTTAATGATCGTATGAGACGGAATTTGAAGCCTTGATTAATAATTATATCCTATGAGAAAGTCTGCATAATTTTTACTAGCTCTCGCTGTTAAACATATACTCTGTATGCAGGAGAAGTTGTAATATTACTGTCCATATTTGGGAAATTGAAAGAATAGTAAAAAATTGATTCTTTAACACAAGTCTTAATTTTCTAATTTGGGCAGTGTTTAGCAATTTCACAACTTTCGATCTCTTTTCCTAGCAACGATTATATTACAGAAAATAACGGATGTATTTCAAAGTTTGAATTTCGGATCACCGTGGTTTAGACATGTATAAAGTATTTTTTCAAGTGGAAAAAGTAAAAGGAATTTCCGTTTGTATTGATGAATATTCTTTATCCGTTCTCTTTGTGATTAAAAATAAATATTTTGTTTTCGGGGTCACAGACAATTTCATAACTCAGGTATTAGTCTTAAGGTAATACGTAGTAAAAACGCAAGACGAATTGAGAAAAGAATGAAACGAAATCAAAACAAATATGTTATAATGCTTGCGTTGACACACTTAATCGCAGGCTGTGGAACATGAAGTCTGTTTCTGTAGCCATGAAATTTCATTCCTCTATTGATTGCTATTATTAGACCTTGATAAGCCTATCAAAATTCTTCAAATATGATGAATAATATAAATCATTTTATAGACTTTTAATAAATGCTAAACAATTACGGATATTTTAAGTAAAATGTCTTTAGTTTTTTGAAAGTGTTTAAAGGATCTAAATTTTCGTCACATGACAACGAGTATTTACTATAGAATCGCGAAACGATTAGCTTTCACCCCAAAATATGACGTTAAAACATATTAAATCAAATTACGTTTTATAATGTAGCTTACAATTTTGATTGAACGTATATATATATATATCACCATATCAGCTTTAAGATGAAATGTATAAATCGTTTCGTGGGAATTTACTTTTGAGAACTTCCTAGCATTGTGGATCATTACTATCCAGATCAAATAATTTCTCATATTTTTATCAAAATGTTCAGCAAGTCTTATTTTCTGTCTCTTGCAGGTGTTCCCGAATGATCCCCCAACACACGGAGTGCCAGATTTAGATTTCCATGTTTGTCAAGCTATAGATGATTCACTTCATGGAAACAGACATGAGCCCGTTAGACGTTTATCATCCAAGAAAACAACGTGAAGTAAAGTTACCCTTATAGTTAATGTTCAACCCCACCGGAAGGTTTTATTACATA
Organism: Modiolus philippinarum; assembly: GCA_002080025.1. Lineage (NCBI taxonomy): Eukaryota > Metazoa > Mollusca > Bivalvia > Mytilida > Modiolidae > Modiolus > Modiolus philippinarum. The sequence continues at coordinate 56,482 of MJUU01012069.1, read as the reverse complement.
AAGGTATTATTCATGCGATGGACAGTTTGAGCTAGTAAGAACAATGTTTACAGCTGGTAATGCCCAGAAAAGTGATATATAGCTAGAAGATTCGGTACGTCAGAGGTCTCCTGGATGACAAGGTGTACCCAAACATGTTGTGGTAACACATGCATTATATTTTTGTACACTTAAACTTAATTAATTATCATCTACACTCACCATATAAAATGATATGAGCGTACGCATTGTCTCACTAAGCACTTTGGGATGATTACGCAACTTCCGTCAAATGGATGTGTATTATATTATTTTATTTATTATTATTTATATTAATATTGTTCATTGGTATTTTAATATACACATTAATAGGTGCTTTATTTAGACATTCCACAGTTGGATCCTGCTGATGTAGACATTATTCAATGGAAAATGGGTTTGTATTGACACTCTTTGTTTCGCAATGCCTCTTAAAACATTTCACGACATATTTGAGTCGTCCTCTTAGCCTGGTAATATGTTTTCAAAAGCTTGAATACGGCATGTGACAACTTGATCATATCTACGTAGTAGTTATTTTATGTTTTGTGTGTGCTTTCCAAATCAATCTTTGTGTCTGCCTTCTTCTCTGTTACAAACTTTTTATTACAATTGATAATAAAAAACATCTGATTCGTCATTTGTTGTCAAGTTTATCAAATCACGTTTTTTCATTTTTTTTATATTTCTTTTACATTAAACAATCAACATTTTAATGATACTTGATGCATATTTTAGCTAGGGGGCACATGGAATATGCATCATAATGAATGTGCCATAGTGTGGTAATTTCGAGGCACATAAGACACATGCTGACCCTTTCGGAGCACCTGATGTGACTCTCAGTTTTTATGAGAGTTCATGCTCCTATAAATGCAGCTTATACCTCACAAATTATTATCCCGAATTTTTTTCACGATTTTCAAGTGTCCAGTAAATAGTTTCCGTTTTATATGTATATACTTGAAAAGTTGTGAACGTGAATTTCATTCGATCATTTTCATGCTCAACAGGAAAGACATTAAAAAAGTGGCAAAGTTGTCTTCTGTGGACATTTTTATTAACGGGAGTGATAAGAAAATTAACGAACAGAACTGTCAAAAGCCGAAATTCAACAGGGATAAAAGACAAAGCAGAAGTTAAACCATTAAAAAAATTGTCAACTGCAATGGTTCTGACTTGGCATGTCCTGACTTGACATGTGATATTTAAGCCATGGTATGTGTTTCCTGTTATCTTCTCCATACTAATTGGTAAGGGCATTTCAAAAGAAAGGTAGGTTAAACCTGTTTTATAGAGGACCAAAACCCCCTTCCATTGCGGTGGTGTCTAGTGGTAATTCAACAGTAATTGCTATTTGAAGGGTGTAGATAGTGAAAAGGAACGTTCATCCCAATGCTAAGTAAGAAAGGAATCTCACATCACACTTCGGGCCGAAGCTTCAAATTTTTCCACAATGGATTGATGTGTACTAAAGACCTTTTAAAGGATGCTCACTCCCGATGTTAATTAGACCAAGAATTTCTTCAAGCCTATTTTAATTAATCAAGCATCGTTAACATTATGAAATGGTAAAAAGAAACAAAAACGTCCGCGTGCTTTTTATAAGATATTAAAAATTTAGCGGGCAATAGATTTTTCTGAATTCCCTTAATTAAATATTAAGGCTACTGTTATCTAAAAGCTCGGAAGTTATATAAAAAAATTTCACATTAAAAACTATTTTCTTTTTTGTTTATATAGATATATTTTTTTAATCGTTTCTGTCCAAAATACCTGAAATATAGCTTTGTTGGCAAAATTCCTTTGCTCATTATTTTATCTGAAAAGTAATATCGACTTGGACTTCTTTGGTCTGACTATCGCATTGGTCCTAGGGTATTCACTTCTGCATTTTTTATCCTTTCTGTCACTAACAGTTAACAAAAATTTGATTTGCTTAGTTGAATGACGGTAATGAAAATCACCGAACAGAAATACAAGGGGCAAAAAAACTAGGCATATGCAAAACCACTGGAAGAAAATGTCAAAAGCAATGATCCTGGTTTCTAGTTAAAATGTATATCATAATTGAATAATCTTATTTAATTTGAGGATTTAAATCTGAAGGAAAATTGGGGCCAATAAAATTTCGTGGTTTCTAAATTATTGTGATGGTTTACTTAATTTTTGTATTTCACATTTCAAAATGTTAAAAAATGGATAACAGGAAACACCTTCAATGGCTGAAAATTATAATTACATTCAACAATTTGCAAGGGAACTACACAAGTAAAACACGTATAAGACCAAAAAAAAAATAGTAGACAACGATAGGAACTCGGGACAGCCGGACTTGGTACCGGCACTAGCAAAAGCCAGCGGTAGGGTTAAACCGGTTTATGGGTACCCAAACCTCCCCTTTATCTGTCCCGTTTCCCTATAGTATAAAAACATATGAATAAAAGTCCTTTTATATCTACCCTTCTTCTACTTTTTCATTGAATAAATTATTTTATTGAAATTTAAACTATATGAATATTATTTCCCCGAAAAAATTAAACAAATGTTATAACGATTAGAATATTATTTTCCTCAGAATAGCCAATATTAAGGTGGCTCAATCATCATATTTTTGTACTCGTATCAGATTTCGGTTCTCCCCTGTTTTTCTGCAATTGAATAGTTAATAGAATTTTTTACGCTTACCCCAATTTTTTTATTTTATGCATGCCTTTTTTAGGTGACACGAAGACGCCTGTTAAGTTTTCATGAAATTCTTAATATAACTTCCAAGTTTAAGACAACAAATAGTCTTGATGTTATATTGAGGGAAAATCCAGGTTAATCCATTTCCCGCCACATTTTTCATCTCTTTATCTCTGCTTAAAGCCCAAGGACCTATAAATTTCTGTTTAGCATTTCTTTTAGTCTAAAATCAATCAATTAAAATAGGTTTCAAGAATTCCTTGATAAAAACAACATCAGGAGTGAGCCTCCTTAAGAAGTTCACCCACACCCACTGTTATCTCATACTTTCATAATAAAATGAGTGTATAAAAGCGGATGGATGTAGCGTTGTTCAACATTTAGCAAGTGATTCCGCTCAAACTGGTGCTAGGGGCCATATTGGACTTACTATGAGGTAAAAGTGTCTGCTCTTTGTTGAAAGCCACATAGTGAGTTCAAGATGAAGAACAACAATGAAAGCTTTGTTCCATTTGCTTAATCTTAGCATGTATTCATATGATTTTGTTCCATGTACATTTACTCCATATCCCTTTATTTGTTCATTTAAACAATTATTAGGCTTGTCTAGATAACTGAACTGTGTACCATTTTTCGGAAATATAGCAAACGTTCCTTACCATTCAAATCATCAGTATACCACTCCCTTGACATATAGTGTCCTTATCACCAAAGATGTGTATTTAAGTTTTTTTATTACAATAAACTTTGTAAGACAACGCGGATTATCACAATTATGCATCAAACATAAATGTTTGTAATTAAAACAACTGTTCAACTCTTTGGTTCATAAATTATAAACAAATATTGTAGTAATGGTAATAAGACAATATCATACAGACTTAAAAATACTGTCATCAAATTCAAATATTAAGAAAAAAAATATTGAAATGAAAGAAAACAAAATTCAAACTTGAATGGCAGTGATAATCTAACGTGTTATACAAAGTAACAATTGATATATGTAAACACAGGTTTGTATGATATATCTTTAGAAACTTACTGCATATTCTAAAACACTCTGTCATTTAGTATAATTAATAAAGTCACAAAAGTAATTATATCATGAACCGATTTCCTTTGTTAATGATATACAAATAAAGGTGATCAAACTATACTTTAACGCAAACTGACCTAGCCAAAATTGTTTTTTTTTCATTCCATAGGATAAATATGGTTCTGTGTCACTAGAAATTCCGGAAAATGTTAAATTCGAACACGTTACATCAAAAGTGCTTACTTCTCTCCAAAAACACATTTCAATCAAAAGATTACTTTTCTTCATGTTAGTGACAAAATATGGTAAACAAAAGATCAGTTAATATCAATTGAGGGAAGAGCGTAGCTCGAGTAAAGTCTTATTTTTTAACATTGCACATACAATACGAGGTAATTGACATAATGATTTATTTTATCCAATCAACAGTACACTCAACATGAAAAAAGATTGGTTAAACCTGCTCCAAATGTGTTGACGTTTCTTTATTGACACCATGTTTTAGCTGCCAGTGATCCGTGTTTATTCACCAGTTATCCTATATCAATCGGGACCAGAATGTTACTTTTTATAAGCAATAAATTCGGGAATTCATTCCTTTAACTTTGCTAATAATGTTTAAGAGGGTAGCTTTGGTCTGCATCCATCTTCATATTGCATAGGTCAAATACAGCACTAAATTATTCAGGCCATTACTTTTGAAACTCTCTAGCTTAAGTTCTAACTTTTCTTTATTTATACAACTGTTGTTAGTTACTTCAAGATAATGAACAAAAAGATTATTCAAAGTCGATGCTTTTCAATTTTTGTAAAGACATACAGCCCATTGCGTTGCTAATAAACAAATAAAGGGATATGGAGTAAATGTACATGAGACAAAATCCCTATACAAACATGATCTGATTAAACAAATGGAACAACGCTTTCATTGTTCTTCCTCATCTTGAAGTCACCATGAGACCTTCAACAAAGAGCAAACGCTCTTACCTCATAATAAGTTCAATACGGCCCTTAGCACCGATTTAAGAAGAATTCATTTGCTTAATGTTTAACAACGCCGCATCTATCCCCTCTTTTACATGAGTTTTGTATGGATGCGAGGTTCTCAACAAGCATAAGATATCGGGCAAAGCACTCTTACAAAAGCTGTTATCCGTTGCCCGATAAAGATTTACATGGGATTTGTTCTCTTAAGATTTGAAGATCTAAAGAATATTACATCGATATCATAATATTTTGATATTAATATAACTGGAAAAACTTTAAACGGCATTTTAATCTTTCAAAACAAGAGTTTTTGTATCTTAGATATCTTCAATCATTCAATATCATCATTTAAATTTTTTACATCAAGTTTTTAAACAATAATATAAAAACGGTTAAAAAAATATTCGTCATGACAATTAAAAACAGTTGATATGCTTGTTTATATCATCAAATTTCGTAAAAACATAACCGTTAACATGACAATGAAAAAGTAATATGGATTTAAAAATTTATATTTGTATTTCAGACTTCTGTTTTGAGTTTTTATTTTTACATATATAAAAGACAGTAAAGGTGTTTTGATTTTTTATGACTGTTTGGATGATCTTGCAGTGAACTACAATTCAGCCATTTGCAAAACTTCATAGTTGTCTCGCTTTGCGCGTTTTGTGCTCGATCATTATTCTGCAACCCCTATTCTGTTGATTTTTGTATGTGTTTTTTTATAAAAAAAAAACCATCTATTTGAAAATATAATTTATGCATAACAGATGTTTAAAGTACAAAGAATGCTGTGAGAAAAGATCTATTTCAACAATATATTTTTCAGCCGCTTGACAATTCAGGACAGTTCTAAGACCAAATATAATTCAGATGGGCCTATTGAACAAAAAAAATCAAAGGAGTAAATGAAACGCTTATCTTTACCAAAAACACGGTCTCAAAACTGAAAATTCTTATTTTTTTTTTTTACAAATTTCTTGAAACATTTATAGGACAAATTCTGATTCAATTTTGAAAAACAAGCTTTGTGTTTTATACAGATAAAAACGGATTCAGTAAAATCTCATAGCTCTACTCAATTACAATATTAAAAATCTACAACAAATTTTGCATTTATTTATTTAAACAAATTTGAAAGGGTAAAAAAATAAATTTGTATATATAGTCAATCAAAACTTATCACTCTGCAAAACAATTATTATTTTACAGTACAATTTGGAATCAAGCAATTATATCAAGAATACACCTAGTATAGAAATTAAGAATGTAACACCAGGGGAAGTGCGAGACAGGAGAATCTCAGACACCCAAGTGAAAGATTTCCCGTCTCGGACGAAGCTTGCTGAGTACGAGATGATTGAAATCTTACCTTAGGGTGTCTGAGATTCTCTTGTTTTGCACTTCCACTGGTGTTTGATTTTATTTCTCACTGTATTCAGCGTAACATATACTGGAATCCACACCAATACATCGTCCCCATTCGTCTGTTTACACAAGGAGTTACGTCCCTATTTGTAACGTCAAAATTAGAGCGCGCCATACTTTAAAAGACGATTTTTTTTTCTTCTTTCTTTCTTTTTTTTTTTCTTTGAAATTTTACTTCAAATGATATAACAATTTGATATGCAGACAAAGTACACTTATGATCACTAATGAGGACAGATGTAATATGCAAGACACGAGACTTGCAAGTAAACTGCACGTGATTTTTTTTGTCTTACACTAGTAAGGAACTGCTGTGTCTCAAAAGTGAGAAAAGGAATTCTAGTTTTTCCTGAATTTAAATCAAATCCCAATTTCTAGTTGAAATTCAGGTAACATGATTTGTACTAAGAGGTGAATCTCAAGTAGTATTTATAATTATGAACAGATATATCATGTTTGGGAGGGGAATTTGCGAAAAATACTAGTCAAGAGATGTTATATTTCCCGAGCCCAACGGGCGAGGGAAATTGAACTTTTTCACAAATTCCCCGACCAAACATGATATATCTGTTTAATTCTACCGAATGACTTTATTTAAAGCGCACAGATAACGTATTCTACTGCCGTTGTTTTAAATTTTACAAGCGTCTCAGTGAAAGGTTAAAAAAGGCAAATTTTTTAGCAAATACCCCGGCAGAGGCTAAAAAGTGACAAATTTTTAGGCAAATACCCCGCTGCTTGAAAACTTTCTTGAAATATCATGGATTTGTCAAAAATACACCGGTATTCGACCAATCAAATTGCAGCATTCTGTCTTAAGGTAGAATTAAACTGAATATTCTATTTTTTATTAGGATTGTGGGTAATTTTGAATTCCAAGGCTGAAACGTGTTTATTTTTTAAGTTCGCTGCATTTACAAAATATTCAATAACATAAAAAAGACAAAAGTTTATAACATAAAAAAGACAAAAGTTTATAACATAAAAAAGACAAAAGTTTATATATGTTATTGTTTAGTTATTGCAGCATTGCTTTAAGGGGGTAGACCTGGGGTAGGAGGAGATAACTCCGTTTTCCACTTTTTTATTACTTACACAAACAAATAGAATCATTACAATAGGTATTATCAAAATTTTAAGATTGTAAAAAAAATTTCCACACAGCAAATAAATATTAATTTTATTATGAAAACAAATACCTAACATCCAATTATTTAAAATGAATGCATTTTACTTGACATTTTTGCAATGCTGTCCAAAGACAATAACAATTTGTAAAAGTCGGATTTCTTCCAAGGGAGGTAATTTATAGCACAGATTCAGCAATTTTATTGATTTTTACCCACTTTATTCTAAATTAAGAAAAATTGGGACGGTAGAATTTTCTAAAATTTTAATATTTCTTACATGTACTAGTTTTCTTTCTATTCTCAGTTTTTGGTGAAAATTAAACGACAGAATTTCTTACAAGAAGTGTTTAACAGTGATCAAAGCAGAGTAAAAATTTCAGCCTATATCATTCAGAACACCCATGTATTTCAGTTCAAACTAGTTAAATTTACCATCATAATTCATGCTTACTTTCACACATGTCTAAACTACAGAATTTTGCATTTGAAATAATTTTAAATCAAATAACAATTTAATTAGAGCCAATTTTATACACCACAATCAAGTCCTGAACGGACCAAATAATTTAAGGAAACAGGGTTTCTTTGATGACGACTAGACATAAAACGGGACGGTAAAAATTGTTGAAAATTGCTGAAAGTCGACATGAACATGTGTAGATTTAATACAGAAAATATTAAGAAAATTAAACGAGTGGAAAATTTTAGGCTTCCCCAGGTCTACCCCCTTAAATCTGTGACATTATTAGAAATGAAGGTTTAATCTTACAGAACTGTTACAGGCTGTTGCTGTTCAACAGTCTTTATTCTATGAAAGATTTTTTGACAAAGAAAAACATGTGAAATTTTTGAATGAGGTGCATCATCTCCTACATTAAGACCCGCAATTGAACTTGAATATCTCTTGATAAAAGTTTGCCTACTGCAGTGAAAACTGTATAAATCTTTGAATCTGTGATAATTTTAAGTTAAATTTTTCTGATTAAGGCAAAATGTAAGACCAAAAACACTTGTAGAGTTATATAATAATATTTTAGGGTGTTATTGTACCTGTCTTATACTCTTTTGGTTAATTTTATCATATCGGTACAGATTCCAATTAGTCCACAACTTACAGTATATCTCAATTTCTCAAATTATAAACTAAAATCTATTAAGAGTTGTACTTGCTTAAGTCCAGTACAATTCTGAATTAGAATAACTTTTTATGAATTGAAATTCTACAGTTTTTACTAGAACGATTCCGGATCCTACTGGATTCAAATTTATACAATAACAAGTGCATAGTTCCATCTCTGCATGCAAAGCATCAAAAGATCAGAAAGATTTAAAAGTGAAATCACCTTGAAAATAAGTGACTTTGTAAACATAGGAATTACTGGTTTTGATTTAATGAAATATGGCAAGATTTGATAAAATATATAAATCTAATAGAGTAAAAATGAGATCTCAAAAAAATAAGAAATAATAAATAAATAGTAAAAATTGTAAAATTTAAACGTCTATAACTCCAGTTCCTACTTCTTTGGCAACTATATGAAATCCTCCAGATTTCCGAGACAACAATGCTAAAACAATGCCACATGTTTCCATGACAACACATACAGGTAATAATAATACTGGTGATAAACATAATATAAGGTATCTGACTAGACCTACACGTCGGTAGTTAAAGGACTTGGTAGAGCCAAATATAAATAGAAATAACATCACCCCTCCCATGAAGCCACACAAAAAGTTAATTAACTGTGGCATCGGAAGTGGACACAGTGGCACCAGTACAATGTTTGGGATGGTAAATGGCATAGATAACCATCCTAAAACCATTACAGATATACCAAACTTATATTTAGGTGGAATGGTTGGACATAATAAAGTCATAATGATTCCTTGAACCCAACGTTTTCTCTGACGGATATAGTCCATGGGTGAGAAAGTGCTTTTTTCCCACATTTCTCCCTCAATGAATCCAAATTTATACCCATTTTTCCAGGCACTTAAGGCAAAGAAACAATCTTCCGCTATGCTGCCATCAACACCGAAATCAAACGTTACAGCTCGTTCAACTGCTGCATTTACAACTACAAAGCTTCCTTTCCAACTGAACAAAGGTTTGTGTAGAAAATTTAGAGAAAATCTTAATATTCCGTAGTCAATTCCAACTCGCACTAAATCAGCAATGGTCGTTATCCAACTAACAATTTCTTCATTTGCATATGTTATAACCCCCTGACCTAATTGATATTTTTCATTGTGAATAAAGTTTATGATACCGATGACTGATGATTCTGTTAATAGAGTTTCTTCATCAAGATGCACAATCCAGTCACTATCCGTTAACATATTGACACCGTCTTCTAAACAGTACTGTAGGGCACGAGCTTTATATAATGTACCGTTAGCTGTCCGATACGTTGTTGGTACTACTAACTCTCGTGATCGAACACTTTTCGCCATGTTTATTTCTTGGTCTGTCACTACCTCAAAAATAAAATTATCAAGTCCCACTTTTGTACATATTTCCATGTTCCTGTTTACGTTGCGTTTCACTAATTCGGGATATGTACCCCGTGTTACAACCCTAAAACAGATTGATGGACCGAATAAAGTAGACATTTTTAGTTTTGGTTTTTCTGGATGTGTATTGAACATGATAATTCCTAGGAAGTTGCAAATTGATAGTGGTAACGGAATAAGCGTCAAATATCTCATTAGGTACATAATTATCGTAGGCCATTTTCCATATACGGAATACGGATCAAAACTGTCATCCATTGCACTTAGTCCTCCTGACAAGATACAAAATATTGCTAAAATTACCATCAGCAATAGTATAGTCATGATGTGCCTTAAATTAAAATTTTCTCTGCTCAAGACAGCCATTCTGTTCTCTGTAAATATAAAAATGCAAAACAATGCTAAGTGTAGCTAAATGAAAACAAAAATCAAGAGTAAAAAACAATAAACTTTCTACAGCTTCCTTTTAGAAACTTTCACTCACATACAGCCCTCATAGGTAACTGTTTGTTTATTTTTTCTGCTTGATTAATTTGACCTTTGACAGCAAAACCATGACAAGCAATAATTGTGTTATTCATCCACTTTAAGTTCGACCCCTGACAAAAATATTAGGAAAAATAAATTGTACTTTTTTAACATTGCACAGGAAATTTTAAAATTCTTCTAGATAAAGCATTCCTAACAAGATCTTGACTTTTGATAAAAATTAGTATATTGTCAAAATACAATACCAAGCAACGAAATGGTGAATGAAAGGATATGGAGTAAATGCACATGAGACAAAGTCTCTACAAATACATTGTTAAAAGAAGCAAAGGAACAACGCTTTTATTGTTGTTCTTCATCTTAAAGTTTTCCTTTATGATGTGGGCAATAACAAGGGGTGAAGAACCGAAGGCCATGAGACAAAAATCAAGTGGGAACTACCAGCAAAATTGTCGACTGCAATCGTCCTTGGTACAGGCAGGTCAAAAGAAATGATGGATTAAACCGGTTTTAAGGCTAGCCAAACCTCCCCTTCCATTGCGGTAGTGTCCGGTAGCAACTCAAACACATATGCAATTGAAAGGTCGTATAGAGTAAAAAGAAATGATGACCCTAGTATTAAGTAAAGAAAGAATCTTGAAGTGGAGTTCGGACCGAAACTTCTAAATTTTTGACTAGAAACTGATATCTATTAAAGAATTTAATGTTGTGTAATTCTAACTATCAAATCTCTGACTTTCTAATGTACCATTTTCGTATTAATAAAGAGAACGACATTTTATGAATATATACCTTATTAAGAAAATTGGAGGCCACTTTGTATAAGTACTTACCACTTAACTGATACCCAGAATATTTTTAACTCTTCCTCTTTACTGTATGTCTGTTAACCTACAGGTACCCTCAGTGCTTCTACTGTAGTGTGCATCTGTAGGAATGAAAATACAGAACGCATCTTTATTTATAGCAGAAACTAAAAACCTTTTTGTAATTCTTTAAAACATTTATATAAATAAAAATCAACTACTTTTTCAGTGGTAGACTGATAATAATCAGACCATTAGTTTACACAATCTTTTCGTGTGTGTGTGTGTGTGTGTGTGGTTCTTTGTGTAGTTTTTTCTTGTGTGTTTGGTTTTTTTGTGGGTTTTTTGCGCTAGAAAGTTTTATTTGTGTGTGAGTGTGTGTGTTTTTTTTTTGTTCTTGTTACTGTTTTTTTTTTGGAGGAGTGCTGTGTTCTCGGTTTTTTTTGTGTCTAGTCCATCTGATAGGCAAAGGTTAAATTCTTGTAAGGTTTTTGACATTCATATTTACCATTGGTGACATATTTTAGTGGATCTAGGTGGCCAAGTCCAATATTTAATTTTTGATAAATCATAGCACTTAAATGTCAATATCTTATGGCTCACTTTACTTCATCAAGTTGCTTTGTTTATGGTCTTTCGATAAAACGACAAGAGCACATCATTTGTCATTTGTTTCAACTGTCTTCATAATGTATTATCGATACGTTTTTCATATTGATATAAATTAGATTGAAGTAAAACTGAAGGATAATAAGTTTGGTTTTCTTCTTTTCTATTTTAATCGTTACTTTTTCAAAACATTTTATATTCACACTTCTAAAAATCATATGTTTTTGAATGTGTATTGCTTAAGATACAATTTAATCAGTTTACTCCACAAATGTCCTTGTTTAGCTAAATAGAATAAATAAATAATCTTTATTTCAAGAGGATAACCCCAGTAGGTAGCGGCAATGATGCTTCTAGATCTTTTCTCATTCTTCCAGATTTATGAAAAAAAGGCTAATTGTAGAGCCCTATTGGAAAAACAGTCATTTACTTTTTTCAGTTGACAGACAGGAATTCACGGTGACTTCAAGATGAAGAACAACAGTATAGTATTGTTACATTGCTTGGTTAACGTGTATTTGTAAAGAGTTTGTTTAATGTGCATGTACGCCATTTCATTATTAATGAATTCAGTACTGATATACATGTGGTACAAATATGATGTACATGTAGTACAAATATGATGTACATGTAGTACAAATATGGATTCAAAAGGTTGAGATGTAACAAGAGGAAGTTGGGTATTATATTGCCAAGTGCAATAGTCTCATGGTTTAATCAATATTTGCGTCGATCCATTTTCCAAGTCAGTAGCCATTACTTCGATGCTGATCCGAAAACCGACTTTCTTTGAAAACTAACAATATCCAAATTTAACAAAATTCTGTCCCAAACTACGAAGTATCTTTCTCTTACTCTGTCCTTAGCTGAGTTTGCTTTTTCTATTTAGATCCTTTTTGTTATTTGTAATCTTTCAGGTTTTACTCATATTTTGGTATATGAATTTCTAAATATTTTGATTTGATCTGCTCTGAAGAGATATAAGTTGTCAAAATGCGCATCTGCAAAAATAATTTACAACAGTCGAGTACGCGCGAACCGAACCATTATTAACAATGAAGAGATTTCCTATCATGAAAATGATACAAAGTCTCTACATGGTAATATTAAGCAATGGAACAACGCTTTTATTGTTGTTCTTCATTTTGAAATCACCATGAGGCCTTCAACAATGAGCTTTACTCATACATCATAGCAAGTTCAAGACGGCCCCTAGCACCGGTTTGACACGGCATCAGTCTAACACATATAATCCAAGGACAAATGAAACATCAGAAAAACAAAGACATAACATAACGTAACTTTGGTATTATGTTATTCGTCGTTTGGAGAATATATAAATTTAGAAAGCCTTACACTGAAATAAAACTCTGTTAACTCTGTTAACCAATAATGTATGACAATTAATGGTATCAGACCATACCTTTAAATTAAATACAACCTAATCGTCAAAATGATGCAAAAACCCGGGTCTTTCAAACAGAGAGGTACTACTTTGTGTTTTGTTTAAAATTACGATCATGAAAAAAAGGGGGTAAAAGGAAACATCTACAATGGCTACAAATTACAATTGCATGCTACAATCTGCCGAGATGTCTATACATTTTTGTATTATAAATGAGTTTGCAATTCACTGGAAATGGAATTGCATATTACGCAAATGGAATGATATTCGAAGAATTTCAATGCAATAACCATAATAACTTAATGAAGGCAAAACAAGTGCCTTTTGATTTTTTACTTATTATATATCATTCTTGGAGTTATTTTATTTATTAATTCTTGATTATGTTTTAATATTACGAGATGTATTTTTGATATCTTGCTATAATGCAAACGTAGTTTAGAAACATATACCGTGATATGTTCAACATATGTACATGTAGACTCTTGTCGTTGAGAGCTTATTGAGTCAATGTGTCTATAAATGACATTTGAGTTTTTAAAGTTCACTAGTTCTTAATACAATTAATTTCTTATTCTTTCCCGCGACACAATAACAAGATTACCAAATAGAATTATCAAAAAGAGATAATTTTGTCGTAGCACCGCCGGAAAATTTGTAATGAAATGTTGAAGTTGACAATTTTGTATGTTAGATTATGAATAATCTTTCAAAATAATATTTGCTTTTTAGACATGAAATAGACCCTTGATGTCATTTACAATATTGATAGTAAAATATACTGATATTAAAGATAAGGGGTGACAAAGTTTAATTTTTGAAATCATGTTATTACAAAGATATTGTTATGTTGACCCTGTCGTAGACCTCTGTAAATCAGTAAGATTTATAACATATGCTTGAAAAAATAATTTGACCTTTAAATCAATCGAATTAAAAATATAGACAGATTTATGTATGCATATTGCATTTGTATTTATATTTATACCCTTTATATCTTTTACATTCTTATAATTTCACCAATTGAAACCATTTACAAAATCATTTATGGAATAAAACTTTTATTAATTAATCCTCAGTATGATGTGAATATTCTGGATCCAAGGATTATTGTGACAAAGTTTAGCACTTTTTGTAGTGTTGATTTAGAGTAGATCTCTGAATGCATTTTAGGTTCCAGTATCAAACAATGTTTCCCGCTGGCGGCCATATATTCAATTTGATGCTGACATGGCGGACACATTTTAAGGGAACCACCCAAAGACCATTGTGACAAAATTTTGGTTCAAGTTGGCTCACCGATTTCTTTCAAGTGATAAGTTCAATCCAAAATATTTAATTGAACAAGTTGCATACATGTAACATGAACATTATACAAAGGAGTTGCACACCATACATTGCATGTTTAAGAGAATATCCGAATAGCTCTGCCAGGCTGGCTAATTAAAGGTGATCGTAGAATTTTCTACATAAATGTTTTACATTTTGGAAATTATCCAGAAAACTATAAGCCTTAGACACTCATTTTATTGATATTCTTAACGTATTAAAAGTGCCAACTCATAAGTACAAGATATATGAACTTGTTAATGCTTGCCATTATATTCATATTAAATATTACAATTTTTTGTATTTAATAGAAAAAATATTAAATGCAATATCGCAAAGAAATAGACAAAAATTTGAACTACCCATCCACCTTAACAGGAAATCATAAACAAAGACCCGTGACTTGAAATAAATCTTCAATAACAAAAATATCTTCCTTAATATTGGAAAGCTGATACAACAATCGTTTATCCAAAAAAAGTCTTTTAAAATTGAATGATGTAAGAAAATGTCAATTTTACACAATTATATCATTCGAAAAGTTCAACAGATTCAATTGATTAAATAACATCACCTCCATTGTCTCAATTAAATTCCTTTAACAATCTGAAACGTTTTTGTTACATTTGGACTGACCCACAGTTGTTTACATATATCTGAACATACTTCTTTATTACATCTGACCACTTTTAAATCCTTGCTGCATCTGACTCGACCCCCTTACGCAATTTGTCTTGCTAAACAGCCGGGATATCATCGAGTCACTTACTTAGCTACCCGTCTGTCGTTCCTACTGTACCTACTATAGTAAGTCTTGTTATAACGGACATTATTACCACTTGAATCAACATGTCCGTATTACTCTTGACCTAACCACCTGAAAAAAAGACGTCAGTAGACTGCAGGAATAAGAGAAGCTGTGATTACAAAAATCAAAGTCCATAAACATGGCAAACATGGGAAGTCAGAAAAAATAAAAGACAAAACAAGGATGTGAGACAGCCATAAGGCACGGAAATTAAAAGACGACATTCAGAACTAAGGCACTCGTGTTGTGAACTACCATGAAAAACAGAAGTGACATCAAGTACTCCGAAAGGGTAAGCATGTCCTGCTGTACTGTACTAGCGACACCGATCTTCCTAGAACATCCAATATTAATCCTTTATACTTAAAATTGTTTTAATTATGTTTGTTGTATTTTTATATGTTATTTTTTCATGCTTGTTATGATTTACAAAACATGACTGTTGAGGGCCTCAGGGAAGATTAGTTTGTAACTAACTGTGTTACCCGCTTGAAATAAAGCTTTTGTTATTATTATTATTATTATTATTATTATTATTATTATTATAAGCTTCCTTTTCATTACCTTATGGTAGGTTTACACTGCCGATCAAAGCAACTCGACCGAACTCGATCTATGAATATTCATGAATATTCATTGATCGGGACACTGATTCGGTCTACTAACCAAATCGGGGCGATCTTACTAACTCTGCTGAACTCGAGCTGTATTCCCGAATATTTTTGACATGTCAAAAAATATCGTGTAGAGGTCGTGTGCATTATATGTTGAGAACAGGTCGGGAATCAATCGGGGTCTGATCGAGGTAGTCGTAAAGAGGTCGAAAAGGGATCGGTCTTGATCGCATTTCAACATTTTATCCGATCATGCCGACTTCTACCCGACTTTAACTCATTCGCCTCTCGATTTCTGCCGAGTCGCTTCCAGATCAACTCGATTAGTACTCGATCATTACTCGACTAACACGATTCTTTCTTTTTTTCTATACAAGATCTTCCCGATCATAACCCGGTTTTTTTCGCGACCTGTATCCGACTTTAACTCGACCACTCAAGACCTTTACTCGATTCAACACGACATCATGTCATCTTTTCACAATAGCAAAACGTGAGGCTTTCAAGAGTTTCAGTCTCTCACTAGGGCCTTCCTTCAGTTTTTAAATGAGCCATCCAATGGACTCCAATGACTATTGTGATCAAGTTTGGCTGATGATCATCTTTGATATGATGAGAATCTGCCGGATACTATCTCAAGTGGGGACCAGCCAAGGACTCTTGTTTTCAGTTTTGGCCAATTTTCAAAGTAGTTTCAATGTAAAAAGTATTTGAATAGATATCTTGGGTGGGTCGAATATTAAATTATGTTTCCCGTTGTGGGCCATCTTGGATTTCATGGATACTATTTTGTAATTGGAACATTCAAGGACTATTTTGACCAATTTTGTCTGCAATTGGTCCAGTGAAAATCCTTCTGGTACAATGTTTAACTTTTTTGGGCCATTTAGGGCTTGCTATATGGCGTGAGGTTCCTCATTGTGTTGAAGACCGTACGGTGACCCCTAGATGCTTTGATTTAGGTCGTTTTAACCTGGATATGGGATGTTGTCTCCTTGACATTTACCCCAATGCCTTTCTTTTTCATATTTGTCCCCCTTTGGCAGTCATCTTGTATTAGCTGACGATATGACAGACACTGTTTTGAAAAGGGACCATCATTTGGCAATCGTTACAAGTTTGGTCTAATTGGCTTAGAAGTTTTAGAGGTAACGTTTAAATGAATTTTCCCATAAGATCCTATTTAAAACTACTAGTATATTACCAGTTGGCGGTTGTATTTGATTAGAAACGGACATGACTTTTTTCACATTGAAAACATCAAGGTCTATCATAACTCGGCGGTTTCTTGGTAGAATATATTTGAATGCAAAGTTCATGGACAACGGACACAAAATAATGGCAAAAGCTCAATCTCGCTATATCAGGATTGTAGAAAAGAATATTAGACTGTGCATGTGTTTCTAGTATAATTGAAGGATGATGTGCAGAGGGCTTAAATTCAATCGACTATAGTTATGCTGACAGAATTTGAAATTGAAACCAAGATGTACCCAATATACACACCCCAGAAACAGATTCACTAAAGACATGAATTTAAGAATAAAATATCATTTCTTCCGAGCAGGTTTGTACTCTTATCACAAGATATGATTCAAGCTAAATTACATAAAAAAATGTTATTTTGAATATATGTAACATTTACTAGAAAATAAAAAATTCTTTTAGATTTGCACCGGGAAAATGTACCCAACGGGCAGCCGCTCGCCATTTTTACTTTCTAAAAGCCCGATTTTTCTACAGAAAGCAGGTTTAAAGCTATACATAGAAAGTACTGTAAATGTAGTTACCACCGAGATAATGTGATGATATGTCTGCTGTGTTATGTATCAGATTAGTCCTACATGTTATGACAGAAAAAAAACCCACAGTCGCATTCTGACGCATGTTGTGGATAGCCTGCTAGTATGTTAAAGCGAACATTCATTCCTCTGTAATGATGACTTTGAAGCATTTGCTATTGTATAAACCAAACAACACACCTTCTGGGTCAGACCCACCTTCTCTGCTACTCTAGATCTATCACAGTTATCATCTTTTCTTTGAAGCATCAGCCACATGGGCCACACATTTTGCTGCTCTTCCACCATGCTGAACTGTTCCCTGAATTTTCACATTTTACCTCCGTACTACCAGGACAAACTCGAGCACACTCGACCAATTTTCGATCTTCTCCCGACCAGGTCTAGATAATCAAACACAAATCGGTCTATAATCTGGCTCAATCTGACAAAGTCTGGTTGGCCAAATGAGGGCGGAGCATAAGTCGTACGTGAATCGTAAGGAGATCGAGAATGGTCGAGTGTTAGTCGTGTTAAATCGGGTAAAGGTCGAGTAGACGTCGTGAGCTAGCTCGATCAATGAATTTTATGACGTTGATCGGGATAAAACAGCATGGTCGAGTTGATCGAGTTGGTCTGATCGGCGGTGTAAACCTAGCATTACAAGTAAGTTTTCATCTATTCTACCTACCTGGAAGTTCTACCTACCTAAGTTCTAGGTGCTAACAAAATATATATATTTCATATCCTTATTTTCTTTTACAACTTATATTACATGTGCATACATGTTTTGTCTTTTTACGAAAAATTCGGTATGATTACTTATAAGGCTCGAATTATAATACTTCTTGTTGGGTTCTAATTTTTTAAACAGGATGATGGTTTTGAGAGTGAACGTTCCGAAATTACACAGAGGTTTTAGGATTTAATTCGATTTCATTTATAATTTTATAGATTTACAAGTATTTGCACAGTGTTTGTATCCCGGAATATACAAATCGTTGGTTTGTAGTAAAATATTTTATGGTTTATAAAATTCTACTTGTCGTACACATCATATAAAAAGTTGAAAGTAAAATCTGAAATAAAATTGGCTTCGTCTACCGCATTAATTTTCAAACCAGGCAATAATAAAGTTAAAATTGCAGTCTGTGTTAATAAATTTTTTATTACACTTATCTGTTTTCAAAGCTGATAAAACAACAAAATCAATATATATTCAAAAGTTTGGAGAGGAATATTTCAAAAATCAAACTCAAAAACACAGTGAAAGACCTGATAGAGGAAAAAAACATTAGGTTAAGTGTGTTTTACCGTGACGAACTTTAAAATGATCAAAATTACTATTACAAAGCCAAAACAGTCATTTGTGAAGACAAATTGCATTCAAATAGAAAAAAATCTGCGTGTATACATCACAAGAAAGCTTTTAGGACATTAATTCCAAATAAATTCTGAAGTTATCAGATGCCGGCTATCTGAGTGTATAAATAGACAACAATGGATGATCTTGTATGCCAGTACCAAATTCGAATAGGGAAGATTTGTTGTCACAGTATAACAAATAAGCTGAATAAATGTCTGTCTACGGTATAAACGTGTTTCTTGTTATATAAATCTGACACAAATACCTAACAAGTGCTTCTCGTTACATCGGATTTTAACAACAGACATGACATCGTCTTGATTTACCAATACCCGGGACCAATACGTTAGATAAAACACTTGACCTAACCACTTAGTGTACATTTGTCTTGATTTAGCTGACTTAACTTATATTAATGCTTCTTTCTGCACCTCATTTAAATTAAGATATCATATTCTTACTGTGACAGCCAATTTACTTGAACAATGTCCTTTTTGTCACACCTGACCAAACAACCTGACCAAACAAGCTGACATTAATTTGTATGGATTTAGCTTATCCATTTTTTACTTATTTTTAGTGTCGCCTTACCTAACAACTTGGCCGTTTCAAATACCACTGTCTCAAATCAGATAACTTATCTTACTCTTGGTAATTTTTGCAAATTAAGCATATTATAATTGTAACACTGAGTCCTTCTTGGTTTTTATGATCTTACCACAAGATATAATTGTTCAATTTAACTATTGTCAGGACTATGATATTTGACACCAAGTTATATTGCTACAAAGAAGCCTAAACCAAAACCATATCTAGCAATTAGAGTAAAGCCTTTTATTGATTTTGCAGCTTGTCATGCATGACTCAACATAACATTTTCCCGATTCGACCACCGTAGTAACAGGTGCTTCTGTATAACAACTCGCATCTAACTCAAACACGTCTTCCTTCTTAGTCACTTGGCTAACCCTAAGGTGTACGTGTATAAGCTACACTGGACTGACCCTACCCAATCATATCTAGCAATCCTGAGAGTAAAATCTAATATAGGTTCTACTAATGAGACATGGCCTAACTACCTGATAATTCTTTTTTTCTTTTTTTCTTTTTCTTTTTTTTTTTTTTTTT